>JAQGAS010001598.1:0-17291 GCA_034686365.1 Pachymerium ferrugineum
AGCGTTTATGACAAGTGAACTAATAATTAATGATTAAAAGCGCGCTCTAGTGACAGCTGTTTATGAGTTTATAAGTTACTTGGTTTAACAGCTGTGGATGCAGAAATTTGAAAACCCACAACTCTTGATGCACACAACATTTTCTGAATGTTTGATTTGGAATTCAGTTTAGATTGGGTAGAGGTACATGAAAATAACGCGTTAAATTTACATAGAAAACAGATCATTTTAATTTCAAGGCGTGACGGGCAGGTTCTATCCTCCAGTAGAGTACTTCCTGCTTATTTCCAGTTCAATTTCGAAGGGTTACAGATGTTTCAACTTAACTGTAACCACAAAAAACTGAACTAGAAATTCGTGTAATCCAATTGGCAGCAAATATTTGCAGGATTACGAAGTCTTGCTGGCCTGACTGCCGAACCAACGGGACGTTACATCCACCCGCCTTTTTTGAATTTGTCCTAAGTTGGCAAGTTAGCATACTAATCAAAGATTGGAAAATGTTTTTGGCAGGAAAACTTGTAGGTTGCCGGTATCGTGCACCCGTTATTTCCATGCGTCGTTTCGCAAATTCGGTATGTAACCTTCGGGGGTTCAAAAAAACACTAAACAGTTATCGTAAATTCGCAAGGACGAGGAGTTATATTCATTTTGAAAATTTACTATCATTCGATAGTGTTTTTGAATACTCCTAACATGGTTTAAAATACAATGCCATATTGATAAATGTAAATTTATTTCTAATTGAAAAATTGTAGGTTAATGCAGGCATCGGCAGCGGCATCTTATTAAGTAATCGATTGGAGAAACAGAAAGGGTAAGAAAAATTTCCATTCTCACTTGTAAGTAATTCTAAATACAAGCACGACATTCCTCCTAAAATACAGATCAAATAGGCCAATAAACGATACGGATTTGGGTGTGAAGGGAGAGAAAATTTCGAAAAAAAGTGCAAATGATGAGACAACACAAACGTCGCCAAATGATATCTCAACCAAAAGATGGTCCTTGCATGAAATCCAAAACTGGAGGAAACATTTTACTAACCCGGGAGATGATTTATTTGAAGCTGCAATGGACATGATAGCTTTATCTCAAGAAGATTACGTCGAAGCAAATGAAAACTTAGAAGTAAACAAATTTAGGTGTTTTTTTTTTATTTTTACAAAAATTTTTTTTTTCATAGGATCGCATTAAAGATGTTGGTCGAATCGAATTGTTGATTCAGGAAATAGAACGTGGAAACAACATTGATGATGTTGAAGAATTGAATGAATTAAAAGAATTACGAGACATGCTCATAATACGAAGGGAAATTGCGTTTGAATTATTAGAGCAAAATAAAAGAGTGAGTTGATCAAGTTAATGTTAACTATTAATATTTTGGTACTAAGTTAATAATTTTTCACTTACCAATGTGGGTGAAAATGAAAAATCTTTACAGTAATCTTTCCGACTGAATACCAATTAAATAATTTGTGTTTATTAAATTTAATGTATTTCTTTTCTTAGATTTCCATTATAGCTATCAAATATTTTGGAATACTATTCAATGAGAAGTTTACAAAAAAATATGCTGAAAAAACTCATCAATCCGTTGAAGAAATTCAGAGCTTAAGAGAGTTCTGTCTCAAATATTGTGGCTCATTAGCAAAAAACGATTTGGAGGAAGGAATAAGTTGTCGTGAGACAAGACGGAAGAAATTTTATAGAAAATTACGCTTTTTTGCTTTTAGAAAGTTGTATATTAATGTTTTCTGGTGAGACAAGCGAATAGTTGCAATATGGAAAAAGTAGTCTTGGTACTACACGCAAATTAATTTAATATTTAATTCACGAAAACCAAAAAGAAATTAAAAATGTTGTCAGATTATTTAGTTTAATAAAATTTAAGAAACCAAATAACTTTGTGGTTTTATTTTGACACTGTTTAAAAGCATCACGCTTTTCTGCAATGCTGAATCGCTTTTCTTGTAGGGTTTATTTCCGCTTCCTCTTTTTCATTGTCAGTTTCGTTTTTGGAATGGGCTTCTCGACTGTTGATAGTCTTCCTGGGTCTTCCACTGCGTAGGTTCTTTTTTTCACTCTCAATGTCATTGTCATGGTCATCTTCAGTAATTGAGTAGGTGCTGCTGTTGCTTTCAAGAGAGTCGTCAAACAGTTCCTCATCACTTGTTTTTACCTTTAAGAAAATATTTATAGGCAAATGAAGTTTTAAAAAAAAGTTGAAATTTGTTATGATTTTTTTTCTCCTATCAATTTAAAAAACAGCATGCTTTCCTGCAATGCTACCTGTTTTCAAATTTTAAAAATGAACACCAGATGTCATTACCGCATCACATCAATATGAGTGGTGTTTGAGGAAAATTATTTTCCTGATCCAACCACACGTTAATTTTTGTACATGAACTCCTCATCATCTTAATAACAACCGATTACCATCATCATTTCCGTAAGTTAAAATATTATTACAACAAATTCATGTATTTGAATTTATTTTCTTATAATTTTAGGCCTAAAAAACCACCCACGTGTTTACATCATGCGCTTCTTGTGCCCGAAATTTTATCTCCTACATTAATACATTTTACGGTATGAGATTAGCTATCAGACTTTACAAATCATTTCGTAACAACACAAATATGGTTTTGTTGAATAAAACTTTAACCGTCTCGGGAATTCGATGTTTCCATCCGCCGTGCCCAAATGCTTCACCCGATTACGAAGTAAAAAATATTATTTAACATTTTGGATGTATCAAAATGTATTAAAATTAAATTTACAGGTCGCTATTGAAGCTCTTAATTCTCTACAGAGTAATGCGAGTGTTTTGGAGAAAATCAGGCAAAATAGACTAAAGTGTCCGCAGGAAAATGTGAAACAAACCGAACGATTTATGAATAAAATCGGTGTTGATGTAAATGAAAATTTATAAATGTTTAAAATTTCTTTTTTTAAAATTATTTTCTCTTAGATTTCCGAGTTGGATAAACTAAACATAATTCACGTGAGTGGAACTAAAGGAAAAGGTTCCACATCTGCTTATTGCGAGAGCTTGCTTCGAAATCATGGCTACACAACCGGGTTTTACAGGTGAATGACACTCAATTTGTTTATTTCTTCCTTGTTCATATATTTTTTTTGAATTTTTAGTTCGCCGCATTTGGTTGCTGTACGGGAAAGAATTCGTGTAAATGGTTCTCCAATATCAGAAGACAAGTTTGCCAGATATTTTTGGAAAATTTATAATGAGTTACAAGAAAAAAAGGTGTTAAATTTGTAAAATATATATTACAGTTGGAGAGAGTTTGCAGATATTATTGAATTAAAATTTTAAAATTTCTGCAAACTCTCTGCAATTTTTTACTCATTAGATACATATTAATTACTCGAATTTCTAGGAAAGCGAAGACGATATGCCAGCGTATTTTAAATTCCTTACCGTAATGGCCTACTATGTATTCCTTCAAGAAAAAGTGGATGTCGCTATAATTGAAGTCGGAATTGGCGGGCAATATGATTGCACCAACGTTATCAGGTGACTAAAAACATCCTGAAAACATAATCTTAAATAAAACAATTTAATATATGCAGGCATCCAGTTGTTTGTGCTGTGACATCACTCGGATTCGATCATGTAAACATGCTTGGATCATCGCTAGATAAAATCGCGTGGCAAAAAGCTGGGATTTTTAAACCTGGTTCACCAGCATTTACTGTATCACAGCCTAAAGAAGCGATGAAAGTTTTATACGAAAGGGCTAAAGATACTCAGGTTTAATTTTTGTTATATTATTTGAACTTGCTATCAAGAAATGTGAAAATTTTATATTTTCTTGAAAAAGTGTCCTTTGCATGTGGTTCCATCACTAGAAATGCACTTAGATGAAACCGAGTTGTCTTCCCTTGATTTTTCCAGCAGTGTGCAATACGCAAATGCAGCTTTGGCTACACAAGTTGTTGATACGTGGATTTCGTATAAGAAAATTGGTAAACGAAATGGAATTTGTTTTTGAATGTTAATAACAAGAATTTTTGTAGGTAAACATATTGGAATAGGAGATGGGTGTTTAGCGTCTAAAGATGTTGTGAAATATGCACCGCCGTTAGTTTTGAATGAAACTGTTCTAAGAGGATTGAAAAATTGTTTTTGGCCTGGTAGATGCCAAGTATTGAAAACCGATTCTATACATTATTATATAGATGGCGCTCATACGCCTGAAAGCTTAGAGGTGGAACTTGTGTTTGTTTTAAATTTTAAAATTTTTATTGAAGAATTTTTTGTTTAGGTGTGCGTTGAATGGTTTGAAAACGTATCAAGAATGGAAGAAAGAAAATGCGAGTGCGTTGAAAAATTTATTTTGTTTATTTTTGTCTTATATTTATAAGATTCAATCCAAGATGTCACTTTGAAAGGAAAAAAAATTTATACGGTATACTTATGTACCGTACCCAAAATAGAATTGGCTGAAGCTTTAAAGTTTTGAGTGTAGAAACACTATCTGTGTGTAAATATTAAATCAAACTGTAGCTTAGGTGAGTTTAACAATTTGTGACGTCACTGGTTGTAAATCTCACTTAAGCCACAGTTTAATTTAATATTTGAATTAGGTGCATTCAAATACTTGTGTCTTAGGTTAATTTTACAATGTTAACGGATTTCAATGTACCTACTATTACCTGTTCACTAATTTGTCTCCCAATAAGCAAATTATAATAACTTTCCTTCATAAATTTCTTTCAGTGGTCCCGTATTCCGAGTTCTCGTATTCAATATATTCGGAGACCGAAAACCCGAGAATTTATTACCACCATTAATGAAATCAAACTTCAATTTAGTCACATTCTGCCCCAATTTTGCTCATGTCTCAATCAACGCCTCATCAGGTTTTACAATTCACACAATTTCAATATTCCAAAATTATAAAAACAAATTTTGTTTCCTAGATCAAAACGCCGTTAATGCGAGTTGGGAATCGCAAATGGAGCGCTGCACTAATAACAGTCACGTCTGGATGCGTTTAACGGAAGAAAAACAACTGAAAGAACCCGAACCTAATCACACATCAATTAAAACAGTCGTATTTCCTAGTATTTGTGACGTCATGAAATGGTTGACGCAAAGTCGAAATATTAGGGAAGGAATGTCTTATAATGGACAACCCGAAGTTGTTATACCTATGCTCAAATGTGAGGAACTTCTCACAGCTGCGCAAGTTCATGTACTTGTCACTGGCAGTTTACATTTGGTCGGTGGTTTTTTGAGTATTTTAGATCCACATTTGATGGAATTTAATAAAAGGGGGATTAAACAGGAAGAGAAAATTAACGGATTGAGACGTGTGTTTTCTGGAACTCCCGGAACACCTTAATCTATTTATAATAGTTTTTATGGTGTATATTTTTATAATCAATTTAATCATTGGAAGTTTACGCGGTTGAAAATTTGTTTGAAAAATTTTATTTTTGTAATATGTCAGGTATTTTTTTAGAAGAATTAAATTTGTTTTTGGTGTAACATTTGTTCTGTGTTCAATTTCAAAAATGTTAATGAAAAGTTTCTATTTTTTACCACTAGGGGTTATGCAACGGCTTTGTATCACGTGTTTTTGTATGATAAATCGCTAATCCGGTATAGGTGAAAGGTAACTTTTGACGGTAATATTGGGCACAATGTCGTGACCCGTCATTTACATTTATTTCCTTTATCCTTTAAGGATATCACCGTAACAATGGCTGATTCCGATCTAGGAGGATATGATATGCCGCCGTCATATGAAGAAGCTTGTTATCAACAGTCGAAAGTTAATGTAAATAGGGGATTTTGCGCTGTTGATTTTGTGCCTAAGAAACCAGCGTCTAGATTCCAGTAATTAAAATTATATTTCCATTAATGATTATTTCATTCAGTAAATGTAAAATATTTTTTCCAGGAATTTAATCGAAAACGCAAACGAATGGTTAAAAACTCACCCAGAATGGATAGTAAAAAATTGTGAGACAATTAAATATCCTTGTAATGGCGGTGTACCTGAAGGAAGTAAAGTCACCTTTAATAGCAACACATTTTTACGGTGTTTGAGGTAAATTTTAACTAGTAAATAAATAAATTTTTGGATTGTAAATTTTATTGCTTTTAGGTTGTGGTTGATACCAAACTCGGGTTCGTCTGCTCAACCGGTACAGTTAGGATATTTTAATGAAATTCCGGCAGTTTTGCCAAAGAAAAAGCCGAATCAACAACCGGAGTTTGAAGATTTGCAGACATTAGTTGGGAAATTAAATAACAAATTATTATCTAATCCTTTAAATGGTACAAAAAACCGGTCCAAAAACATGAAAAAAAATTTATTAAGAAATAATTTGAGTTATTAATTACAATTTTTTTTATCTAGGTCAAATTTTGACAGTTGAATCCCTGTCAATCCCATGTAATGTAACTAAACATCAATCCGATTGGATGGACGCAGACAAACTTTTATTTTCCGATAGTGATTTTCAAGTTGTTATTTTAAGGATTTTTTATATGACTGGAATTGTATCCTGGGCGACTATAGGTTCATTTTGTACTTTATAAAATTTTTATAACCGTATAAAACAATTCTTTTATATATTACAGAAATTAAAGATTTTGTTCCGAAAGAACTTCCTTACACACACGCCCGAAATGAATTAATACGACACGAACCTTTCGCTGATTTACTTCAACAAGCCGCACATTTTACTAAAGATACCCAAATATGTAACATACAATGTGTGCCAACGACTGTAATTTCAGGTATAAATTTGTATTAAAATACAAAATAATTTGATAACAATTTTAATTTTTTACATCAGAGTATCACAGATCAGGTTCGGTCATTCTTCTACGTGTCGTAATTCTAAAACAACATCCAGATCAAATGACGTCATCACCACTAAATTCACTAACGGGGAATTTAATGAGCAAAACTTTTCTACCAGTTCAAATATCCCGTAAAGAGAATTTCGAAAATTGGAATGAACCGCCAAGATTTGAAACGATTCAACAAACTCTAACGAGGATAAGCACTTGGGCTCAAACTAATGGTTAAGTTTCCTATCTTAAATAAATTGATATAAAATTTTATAATAATTTTTTTGTCTAGGAGTACGAATTGTGTCTGGCGAAACATGCGCAATGCAAATGTATCCGGCCATAAATGACCCTAACGGACCTCAATCAACCGATCTTTCTCCATCTTTAGATAAAAATTTTATCTCGATTTTTCGAGTGTATGTTGACGGACAATATCCAGATCCACCCTTATCGATGTGCCCTATTGCATATCGCGGTTGGAACTCCAATCCTGTTAAGGAAGGAGAACCAATTCCGGAACTAGAGAGTCAACAAAGTTGCAACTTAATGTAAGGAAATTAACATATAACTATATTTAATAATAATAATGTATAATAATCTTTATTTTTACTTGAAAAAATACAATTTCAAACTTCAAAGAGCAGATACAAATAAAAATGTTGAAGATTTTCACACTTTTTGTTGTAATGGGGTCTTTTGGCAATAGACATAGTGGTTGGGCTTCCCTGTCAAAATTTTTCTATATATGCATTTTGTAAGTGCATGTTAATTAAAAAATAATTTTTCCAAAAAAATAAATAATTTCACCACTTTTTTTGGAGGTGGGGGGGATTAAATTCTTTGAAATGCTTTTTTAACCTCTTAAAAAAAAGGTAGTAGTTTTATTTTTCATGTCAGTCCCTTGGGTCATTTGCACATTGTCCTTGAGATCACTGAGATAATGAAATAGTTAGACAATTGCCTTGATCATTTTCCCACCAAACTCGCAGTTTAAACAACAATTACTAACACTATAAACAATATGCCTAGAGGAAGATGTCTTCCAGCTTGGGAACTTGTGTCCAATTGTTGACTGCTATTTCACACAGATGCGTTTCATTCAACTCATTTATTGATAGTAAAATGATAGGACCGCGTCCTTCAGTTTTCTTTCCTACTGAAACAAGTGACAATTGACGATTTTCAACTCGGGAGTAATTTATGAGGCAATAAAATTGAATACCCATTATCTCCCACATTTTGCATTTAGTTGTATACTTCAATATCAATAAAACAGTGCAGTACTGGACTGTAAATTTTATATAATTCCCAATTTTTCGTTGAGTTTTACTTGTCCTACTTTTTCCCATCAACAAATTTGGATGTGCAAGAACGGTTATGTACACACAACATTTTTTTTTTAAACAAGGAGGCAATAAACTATTTATTAAAAGGCATGAGTCATCCTAGTCACGTGACTTCCAAGGTGCAGGCACACACCGTTATCATCCCCCCTTCCCCTCTCCTGCAGGTGAGTTTTTGCTCCGTCTATCGTGGCGACGATGAGAACTCGGCCGACGCGCGTTCCCACGGGGTATCGCACACCTGGCACGTGACGTCACACGCGCGCCAGCCAGCATTCCAACGTACACGACCATGAATGAAATGATAAAAATACAACTAAGAACACTCATTATAAACATTAAAAATAAAGATTTCTTAACCTTAATTTTAATTTATTCTAATTTTTTTTAAAGTTCAAATTATTAAAAAAAAATTTTTTTTAATGTAAAATAAAATTTGTTTAATTGACATTTATAACAATAAATAACAAAATCTGTTGGTTTTAGTGATTTTTACTATCATTTCCGTATTCCGTGTGAAGCCACGTGCGTGCGCGTGGTCGACGCAGCGCCCTTCTCAGGTGGCGCCCCATCTGCTCGCACACGCTACGCACATGCCGCTACTGGGAAGGCTGCAAGTTGCGCGTTCCCACGCTCGCAACTTAGACCCTGAGGACCTACCTGCTGCCACTATCAACTACCAGCAACTCCTGCTCACACATAACCATTGAAAAGAAGTCGTTATAATGAGGGAATGTTGAACGTGTGCCTATTGTAAAGAGGCACACGCTGCTGTCTGATAGCAGGAATAGTCACGTGACAGGAAAAACAATTAGTGATGCGATTTAAATAGATTGTTGTTATATTGATTTTTTTAGTATCAATTAAATTTGTTTTTCTAATAGATCATTTTTAATAATTTCATTTGATGATGAAACTTATTTACATTGATGCAAAATTAAAACAAAAATTTCATTAAACAGTTGTTGCAAACTTTGGTATTATTGAACCAAAAAAAAAAAAAACTTCAACTTTTATAATTGCTGTTATAATTGCTTTTATAAAGTTTGACAAAAATTTTATAATTTAAAAAAAAAAAAAAAAAAAAAAAAAATCACTACAACAAAACTTAAAACAAACCCAAAAATCATTTATTTCTCTACATTCCTTTATTGGTAATCCTAGATGACACAAATCGGTTGCACGCGTCACCCACCTCCAAAAAAAAAAAAAATCAAGACACTGTCCAAGGGGCAAGTAGCGCCATATGCGCAGGGAGAGAGAGAGACTCCACATTCCATCGCCATCCAACCGCAAACGACCCTGCAGCACAATGCGCGCTTCCTAAAGGGAGCTGCGTGGGAACGAGCTGGGAAGGCAAGCGCCAGTCCGTTCCCACGCCAGCACACGAGACCTGCCCGCACCTGCTCACTGCTATATAAGGGGGAGCACGCGCCTGGTTCACGACATTCCGATACTTGCCACCATCGTGTGCACATCGCTCTACCCAAACCAAACACTAAACACATGGATACTATGGCTACCTACAACGACGTTGAAGCCGAAATTAACTCTGTCATTGCCGAACGTGGAGTCACAAAAGCGTCTGAATACAGAAAGGTTATCAAACCTTTACTAGAAAAACGTCGTCGAGCACGTATCAACAACTGTCTCTCCGAGTTGAAAGATTTACTCGTCGAAACCTACAAAAACGATATAACTGAGCCATCCAAACTCGAAAAGGCCGACATACTCGAATTAACCGTCCGACACCTCCGAGAATTGCGACAACACCGACGAGTCGTTCGTCAAACGGAGGAGAGCGACTTCAACACCGGTTACGCCGAATGCGCTAACGAAGTTGCCGCATGTTTGACCAAAATGCCCGGACTTGATAACGGTGTCCGCGGACGTCTGTTGGCGCATCTCAGTAAACCTCGCGTCGTCACACCCACTCTGGTGGCGGCTTCGAACTTTATTCGCGTGTCGCCGCTTACACCGCCTCCGTCTCCCGCGAGAAGTTGCTCGACACCGTTGAGTGATGCTGAATCAGAACACGGTTTTGTACATCAACGGACTGAATTTTCGCCGCTTCCAGCTGGTTACGTATCGTTGGCTGTATTGATGAAACACAAGGAGTCAAATCAGTCGCCCAGCCGCTCATCGCCCATGTGGCGGCCTTGGTAGATAGATGATGACCGGTCAAAGCTGGAGCTGTGATTTCTTGTTGATGTTTTTGAGATTTTTTTTAAAGGGCTTCAAGCCTTTTGTACATTCGATTTTGATATTCCAAAGAGATATTTTTGTGATTTTTGTGAAATGAAAAAATAGTTTTATTTTTGTCATTAATTTTTTTTTAGTTTATTCAAAGAATTTAATATTCTTGTGAAAAATAAAAAGATGTTTTTATAAAAGCGTACATTTGGTGTTTTTAATTTATTTTTGGTTTTCATAAAAGTCTAGTTGAAGTAAAGATAAACTAATTGCCAGATGAGACATGAATGAAACATTTGGGTTGGACAAATTGCAGACCCTCAAAATTGAATTTGGAAAACGTAAAATTTCAACTGTTTAAGGTCATAACTTATCGCTTTCACCAAAAACATTCCTGGGCATGTTGGGGCAAGATGACATTCCCAACGCTCATCAAAGGGCGGGCATGAAACGGTGACTCACCTAAACCTCACCTGTTTACAACCACCACCCTGATGCTGTTATTAGGTCAATCACAAATCCTTAAAAAAAAAAATAAAAACCCCCAAGGGGGACATCCAACATATGGCCAGTGAGGGATGCCACTAAGTCACGTGCCGGAACAGATACCCAAAATGAGGTTTGAAGCGCCATTTCCTCTCTTTGGTCAGGGCGTGGGAACATGGATCAACCACCACACCCACTGCGCACGCGTCACATACCACTGCACTTAATTTTTATTACAATTTCAGAAGGGGGTGGGGGTTAAGGGCAGTTCTGGAATTTGTGCATTCAAGTGGACATAAGAAATTTTGTACCACCCAAACCCCCTCCCATAACCCCCCACTTTGTGTGACGGGCGTTGGACACTGGACACTGGGTACTAAAAAGCGTTATTCCTTTCGTGTCCACGTGACCGTGAAAACCGTTGAGAAACGGGCGTTGGTCAAGTTGGATATTCATTGAACCAGGTATTTTGGGGGGGTTAAAGAAAGGGTGACCCGTGGTCACTATTGGGTTTGGGAGGGGTAAAAACGAGGTCAGTGAAAAGGGTAAGATTGAAATATATCAACTTCAAACAACCCATGGAGTCCACTTTGTGGATACTCTTTTAGACCCTGGTGTTACCTGGGTGGATGTAGGGAAGGGGAAAATGACCCCTATGACCTGGCCAATGGTTCATTTTTAGGAGAGTTTTTAGGGTTTGTTATCTGTTAAGTTGATCGTACCACACCCGGTGGGTGAGCGATCACACCTGTTGCAGCGTGTGACAAACGGTTTACAGGTCGTTTGTTCACAATGAGTTTGCAGAGTATGGAATGATTGGGTGAGCTGTAGGTGTTTTGTGGGGGGATAATGAAACGCAGTTGTTGGTTATTTGAGAGGGTTTTTTAGGGATTTAAGAGTATGGAGACTCGTTGTTAACGTTTTTATTATTTATTGCTAGAAGTCTTCGTAAAGATACAGTTTTTTAGCGTTTATAAATTAAGTTATAATCTGTAATTGGAGTAGTAAACAAGCCACACATGTTTATGGATAAATTATGACGTCATTGTCACGAGTATGTATTGACCAATCATAGATGTTATTATTTCATACGTCATCATGAGTACAACGACGAAGGTCGTGTAGCAGTTTGGTAGATTAGATTAGATTAATACTGTATTTTGTATATCGTCAAGAATCATGAAAGAATTTGATGTTTAAACGTTTGTTTACCTGAAATTGTACGGAAAGGAATAAATACTTTTAGTGCAAAGTGCGTACGAAATCCGGCAGGTTCGTGAATCGTGTCCTACCGATCTACGTTATAATTTCAAATCTGAATCTTCATTTAATTCAATTTTTTTTTTTATCAGGACATTCAATAACAACAGATCGGGAATTACATCCGAATCGATACGAATTTAATATATTTGGGACTCTAATACCGGTTAAAAGATTTTTGAATTCTTGAATCGCAACATTCCAGGTTTGCACATAAGAATCATTTTAGATTTTAACGCTGATTCCTGACTCCGGTCCTAAACATTATTCTAGAGGAGTCTTTACTCATCTCAAACATGTTACAGAATAATTCTTTTAGTTTTTGGCATATTTTTTATGTCTGAAAAATTAAAACTCGACCGCTTAATTCAATTTCATTTTATTACAACAAAATTTCACATTTTATTTACAAATTTACATCTTTGGTATTTTCAGCTGTGTGAAAAATT
This sequence comes from Pachymerium ferrugineum, assembly GCA_034686365.1. Lineage (NCBI taxonomy): Eukaryota > Metazoa > Arthropoda > Chilopoda > Geophilomorpha > Geophilidae > Pachymerium > Pachymerium ferrugineum. Next base: position 12,570 of record JAQGAS010001598.1, read on the forward strand.
CAAAACGAAAAATCAAAATAAAAAACTAGAAATAATCTTCTACCAAGGCCTCCAAGGTGACGTCTGTGTTGGTTGTTGATAAACTCTTGGATAACTGAAATGTCCATGTGTCAATTGACCACGAGTTAAATCTAAAGGCGATGCTAATGGTGAGTAAGGAGCATAATCCTGTGGTGAGGGTGGCGGTGTCAAAGCATTAAACTCGGCTGTTGTTTTTTCAGATGACGCTCTACCAGTGAGATGTGCGATTAAACGGTTCCGAACTGAGTCATTCAAACCGGGTAACGTGGTGATACATAGGGCTACTTCATTGGCACATTCGGTGAAACCAGCACGAAATTCAGCCACGTCCACTTGATGAACTCGTTGTTGGAAGCGGTGAAAATCTTTAAGATATCGGACCGTAAGTTCCAAAATGTCGGCTTTTTCTAACCGTGATGCTTCGTTATTCTATTTATTACACAGAAATTCATTTAAAAATTGAATGTCAACATTAACACTGCAAAATCTTACATCTAGAGATGGATTTGTCTCCCGTAAAAGACATTTTAACTCAGTCAAGCATTGATTAATCCTTGCACGTCTACGTCTCTCCAATAACGGTTTTACAATCTATCAAAATACCCATTATTAATATAAAAATTTAAAATTCTAAGAGAAATATTTGCACTTACTTTTCGGTATTCTTGTGACTTCATGACTACTTCACCGTCAGCAGACCTAACGCGCATTGCTCAGTATACTGGTATGTGTGTGGAGCGTCGCGTGGGAGCACGTGGGCCTCGCAGGCGTGTGGCGGAATGCCATGAGTCGGGCACGTGCGCCGCCATTTATAGAGGCAAGCAGGTGTGCGCCTGTCCCGTGGCTGGCGTGGGAACGAACGCTCGCACTATTTCCCAGCTCACAGCGCGCCTGTACATTTTAGTCTCCCCCGACTGGCACGAGGTGTCGCTTGGCTGAATCGAGCCATCAGGAAATGCGCAGGTGCGATGTGACACTTGTTGGTTAATTGCCCCTTCTTGTTGTTTCCTTTTTTTTGGAGATAAGAAAGTGGATGCTTCGGAGTTTTTTGTAGCTTCTTTTTTTTTTTTTTTTTTTTAAAGATTGTCCTTTTGTTGATGGAGAGTTTGATTTTGGAGGTTAAAAATTTCATTTTATTATCTCCAATTTTTATTTTTTTTGAATGTCACTTTTAAATTTCAAAATGTTTGGGTTATTTTCGCTTTGATACTTCAGGTTTTTGCAGTTTTCACGAGTTATCTCATTTGAAGTTGTTTCTGCATTGCAAAAATGTACTCTTCAATTGAACAAATACACTCTAATTTGGCAAATTTGTGCATGATTTCGCTATAAATTTTCGGAATTTTTTTGCTGAAATTTGTAGTTGTAAATTTTTGATATGAAAAATTTGGCATAATTTAATTATAAATGTCCGTACACCTTGTCCCCGCGTGGGGAAGCACTCTGATCGGCCGGCCGGGTACGGGCATCGTCCGTACCCGGCGAAAGTTTACGAATTGAAGATCGAACTAAGTTGATGGACATTACACTAAACTACATTTATAACTGCAGTAATACAAACTTGTGCAAATTTATGTACCCAAAATCTCAAGTGTCTTGTCTCTTAGAACAGATTCAAGGGACACTATCCCCATTAATTGGTGTCACGTGACTATTACTATTTAAGATACCAATCAATCTGTATGTGCAATAAATAGCTAGAGAACAGTTCAAATCAAGAATATATTAACTCAAGTCCGCACCTCAAAAACTACTTACCCAACTCAACCACTAAAACCCTTTTATCCACGCAAAAATCCTCTTAACTGACCATCTCCATCACGCATCAATCAACCAAACACGTGGACAACGCGCGCGTTCCTCTTTTCTTGCACCGCGTCTTAAACCTCCCCTTCTCATTTTCCTTCTTCTTATGCCCATCTGGCGTGAGCAAGGGGGCACCCCCAGTCCGTGGGAACGCTCTACCAACTTATTTCCCAACCCCGCCTACCACCCTCCATCTCATCTCCGTAAATTCCCATACCCATACCTAACACCCCCGCACTATGCCCTACATATCCCATGTGTCCTTGCATGGACATACCAAAAGAATTCACTTAGAAAAAAAAAAAAAAAATAAAGAAATGCAAATGTCTTGCAAGATGCTAGACACGCTTTCTTAAAGACACGTCGTCGGGGGTTATTCAAGGATTGGGTTGAGTTTCTTTCTATTCATGCACAACTGGATTTTGGGGGACCTAAGTCTCGAGCCAGTGTCTCCCTTCAACCACCCATGCTCCTTTTGGCCTCTAAATCCAGTCAGGCCGGGTTAGACGGGGCAGCACGTGCGAGGGGTGACCATGATCTGGAAAAAAGAACATTTTGCAGATGCTTCGAATGACAATGTAAAGATTTACAAGTCTTAGCTATGGGATTTCTTTGAAATTTCTAAGTTGGCACTGATCGGTTTTCTTCGCCTCTTTTTCGCAGTTTGATGGTGGGAGAAAGGGAACTTCCGGTTACAGATTGATAGGGCACAAAGATGGGGCTCGTCTTTTGGTGTCTTGTAAATTTGAGGAGGTGGAGTCGATGGAAGGAGTTGAATTTGTTGCTCTGAATTGGGAAAGTGAAGTGGGGTATTAGTCTGTGGGTAGAATTTTTGTTTGATGGGTGCTGTATTTTTTTTTCTTTTTTTGGGGGGTGGGGGTTGTTGTATAAATTTTGGGGTGGAAGTGGATGGGTTTGTTTTGAAATGATGATTTGCTAGTGCCAGACTGATGCTGATATAGTGACAGAAGAGATTATAAAATTCAGTTTTAACGAGTTCAGCAGAATGTAATGGATTAATAAACTGTACAATTTGTTCTAGTATAGTATGCAAGCAAAGTTTTGCAGACGTAATGCTTGCATTTTTGCAACTTTTAGCAAAAAACATAATTAAGAAAAAATCTGCCAAAACATAGAAATTTGCAACTTCATATTGCAAAGGTGAAAATTCTAACAGCAAATTTGTTTACGCAATAAAGTAATGTGCAGTGTAGCTGCAAAGTATGCAGCTACACTGCAAAGATTGTACGCAAAGACACAAAAAGTTGGAAAAATTGCAACATTTTGTTTCCAACAAATTTGCTTTTAAATTCCAAAAAAAATACAACTGACAACCCTGATCATTAATCCCATTCACTCCAATAGATTTGCCCAAAAGAAAATACTCTTGAGAATTCATCATACATGGCCCCTTCTACTACTTAATAACACTCAATTACAATCTATCAACAACATTTTTCCACACACCAATTTACAATTGACAACTTAATTTACAACATTCCAAAATCTTATATTAAAAAAAATTCTCTTTCACCAAGAGCAATTAAAACATTTAAGTATTCAAATTCAGGTTGGGGACACGTAACGTCCGTCAAAAAATATTCAAGAACGCTGTGTCCATCTCCCCAAATGGCGCTCCAATCGACCCCACCCGAGATGACGTTACAGGCAGGTGTTCGCATCCATTACCAAGACCGTGGGAAACGTTTTCCGAATCTTGCCACGTGACCCTTGAGAATGCCAACCATTCGTCAGAGCATGCGCAAAAAGAAAGAACAACTTGAAAAATCCCGCGCAGCTGCAATCTCGAGTATTGTTCTTTTATTTCTGCATTCCAAGACATTTTAAGGAGGAAAAACTCACCCAACATCTTTATTTTTTTTAAGATTTTCTTAATAGTTAAGATGAAATATTTTAAAAGAAAGATGCGCCTTGAGGAAATGCGCGCGTTTCTGGCACGTGCCCTAATTGACCTTGAACACCCCCTCCAAGAGAAACGAGTGTTTAAGATCGCCCTTGGGAAGTGTCTGTAAAGATAGACGCAGACACACGACCTCCTCGAATTTTTAGCCTCATTAACGCAAACCCCAATTTTAAAAATTTATAAATATTCAATTTGCGTATAGGAGTGTGTCATGGGACAAAGAAATAAATGTCAAGGATTTGGGCGGAAATTTAAGTTGGTGGGAAATTTCTCAACTGAACCATCTGGATGATAGGGAAAATTGGATATAAAAAGAATATTAAAGCAAACAAGGCAATGAAAAAACGTAGAAAAACTGCCAGATTTCATTTCATCATTGAGGATCCAATCTGATGAATAGTCAAAAAATTGACAATATTGTACAATTACAAATGCATTTCATTCTAAAGAATTGTCATACATTTTCAATCTGAATTACATATTAATTTCTCATTGGCAAAATTTTTGTAAAATTTTTGCAAATTTTCATATTTTGCCAAAATTTTTTGCACTTTCATGTTTTGCCAAAATTTTTGTGTATTTTCATGTTTTGCAAAATTTTTGAAAAATTTTTGCAAATTTTCATACTTCGAAAAATTTGTAAAATTGTCATGTTTTGCCAAAATTTTTGTGCACTTTCATGTTTTGCATAAAATTTTCATGTTTTGCAAAATTTTTGTAAAATTTTTGCAAATCTTCTTACTTTCTTAATTTGTAAAATTTTCATGTTTTGCCAAAATTTTGCAAATGTTCATTTTTCGAAAAAATTTTGCAAATTTTCAAGCCAATACATGAACGGTTAACCTCATTGCACCACTGAAATAACCCACAAGTACCAAAATTAATTGAAACCCCTAAAAATTAAGAGTCGTGTGTGTCAAATGAACCGATGGTTGCTCGTGTGCTTCGCGTGGCGTGGAATGAGGGCGCGA
>JAQGAS010001599.1:0-17252 GCA_034686365.1 Pachymerium ferrugineum
AGAGATTCTACAGAAGTTTGGTTATGACAGACGTGTTGAAGCAGGTAAGACCGTTTCTTTTATTAAACTTTAATTTTGACGCTTAAATTTTAGGGTATCATGGTATACAAAATTCTACGAAAATTGTCAATTTTCGCAAAAGGGTATTCAAAATAATGTTATTAATAATGTTCGCTAATTAATATTGTGATTGTTAATGAGTTTCGTTAATTTTCGTGTTATGCTTATCACTTATGTTAAACAATTGTTAGTATAAGCATAAGGCAACATTTATAACATTTTATTGTTGCGCAATTTCACAATTTTTTTGAATAACCCTACAACTTTGTTAATATGGATAGGAGGCAATAACAGAATATTTATTGAGTAAATAGTTCCTATAAATTAGACCTGCGGGACTACTGTTTTGACGCACGTTTATTCACTTAAACTATCCAGAAGGAAAACCCGATCAACACATCCTTTTTGTATATTCTCAAGCGGGTGCAGAGAGCATCGAGGATTGTTTACATTAAAATAATTAGAAGATTTGGATTGACTATCTTGCCAATGTGTCTTTGCAACCTTTCAAAGGGGGCAGTTGAAGGTGAATCAAGTTGTGCTGCTTTAACAAATTCAAAATTTTGTGAAAATTTCATGGCACTCTTTGTGTTGACAGCTGTCTATTCTGTCTTTTGAAAAAGGATATGTATTTTTTTTAAATGACCACAGAATCATGCAAACCCAAAATTTTACACAAGCTGGTTACATTTCATAAATACCCGTCATGATTATATCCACAGATATAATTATATAGAAAAGTTCTAATCCTTTTCATAATGATTTTCAGAGAGATAACAATTTGACAAGAGCTTATCCGCGATAATAATTTCAGGTTGAATAGAACATGAAAAAGATCTTTCGCAAATAGTTCTGGCTACCTTACAACACTTATTGCTCAAATTTTCTTTCACATATTTAGTCTACATAAAAATGCCACTTGCAGCATTTTAGTCGGTTCCTTTTACACATTTATAGCCATCCCAACTCACTTTTATTCAATTTACAAACCTTTCTCAACGGATTTATTTGTCATCCATAACCAAAACATTTTATTTATAAACCCTTTTAGAAGGTAATTAAAGATTTACAACCCTATAAACAAGTTTAAAAAAATATATAATAAACAAACCAAAATCCTCTCATTTTAAATTATAATTCTGTCTCATCTTTTTCTGAATATTTTATTAACGTTTTTTCCATGGTGAAAATTCTATTTCTGTTTGTAATAATTTTATTACAAGGTTGTACATGTCATTTACAAATCAACACGTCAATGGGTTGATTGTCCCTTTAAAACTTTATTTCCTGATGTGTACATTAGAAGGGGGAAAAGGAAAAGGACTGTACCGTGATGTGGCCATTAGATCTGGGATTGATGGCCAGGTTATTTGTCATTGAGTATGCAACTGATGAGATTGTGTAACGTTGGGTTGTGTCCCTATTTATTTTGCACAAGTGTTTCTAGTTAATGCTGCGGTCATCAATCTTTGCTTCTACATTTAATCAATTGGTAAAAAAAAGTTTAGAATAAATGTATATGAAGTTGTTTAGAAATTTAGAGTTTATATTATTTACTTAAAACTCTTGAAAAAATAGCACAGACCCCGCCCTTATTAAATATGTTGCTGGACGAGCAGATTAAACTACTTTTTTTATTTAAAAAAAGAGTTGGGCATTCCCAATCCTTAATGTGGTTGAGTTCATCTGTGGGTGAGTTTTTTTTATTTTTAGTACATAAATTGAAAGTGAAACGAAGTTAGGCTTGACATTTGCCGTGCTAACATCATTTTACTGTGATGTCATGATCATTGAGAGAAGTTGAGATTTATGCGAGTTTTTATTGGTTGGTTTGAAAAAAAATGGAAACTGGTTAATGCAACTTTGTTGTAAAAGTTTGTAAGGGAACTTGTCATGTGGTGTTTTTTAAAATAGATTGAAGTAAACGTATGTGAAAAGTTACAGAATAGAAATTATCAAGGGTTTTTTAAGGATAACTTTAATAGGTTCAAAATAGAATTGGATTCATAAAATATAAAATTAATTTAAGTAAATATAGCAAAATTGGTTTTAAACAAAATGTTTAACAATAACTACAAGTGAAGTTACTGCGTTAAAAATGAATGGGTAAATGTAAATTTTATTTTCTATCCCAAATTGGACACAAATTCGATCTTAATTTGGTTCATTATGGGAAATGAATTAATGGCGTAAAAAATGCTTTTACATTGCCAGCAGGTTCGCAGTAACTTAAAAGTGGATTTTTTTAAGGGTACTGTTTGTAGTGGAATTGTGACTGCACAACTAATGCTGAAGACTCCTATGACTTGTTTTTCTCCAACAAAGTAGTCGCTTTGTTTATCAAAGATTGCACGCATAATGGCACTTAAAATCAGCAAATATTTAGATGATAGGCAATATGCCGACTCGTTCACAGCAGTGAACACAACAATGCGCAAGGTATATGCGCGACTTATGCGGTCTTGGGTATCTGTGAACTCAAAGGTTGGTCACGTGATCCCTAGGCAGAAACTATGTTTATGCGCCGCCAATTTAAGTGCGTTGAGGTGGTAATTGAAGAAAGAGGTGTAAATATATAATTTGAAGCACATAATTTGGTGAAAGAAGCGTTAATAGGGAGTTTGCGCAACTTGACTTATACCTACACTAATACCTATACTTAAGCTTATGACAATTTACGGGATGCGCAGAACTGGATTTAGACCGAAGATTAGTTTTCTGCGCATCCCGTAAATCGTCATAAGCTGAAGAATAGGTATTAGTATAAGTATAAGTCAAGTTGCGCAAACTCCCTATTAACGATAATATTATGACGGGGTGCATATTTTTAAAAAAAATTAACGTTTTAAAATATTAATTTAAAAAAATTCGCGATTCATATTACCGAGCTGTAACGAACGATTCGACTTTAGACATTTTTTTTTTCTGTGTTTGGTTAGTCTTGGGAGTAATTTTAAGTCTGAAATTATATTTGCTTTTATATCATTTCAGCCGTCAGCTGTTTGTTTTTATATTTATAAGTTACCTGTAAAAGTCATCGTGCGCAAACCGCATTTATAGCCAGCGTCATAAGAGCCTTTGCTATAAGTGGCCTCTATAAGTCCCTTTGCGCAAACTGCCTTGTATATAATTTATGAGACTGTTTGCAATGATTTGTCTGAAGACATTACCTACATCCACATGTGTAGTTTTATTTAAGGGTAAAAAAACCAGAAGTTAAATAATGAATTTTATGTTTTTTTAATACCGTTGATGGGTACAGTTTCTTTTATTATTCAATGCCCTGTTTATACAAATTTTAGAAATATCTTTCCTGAAGGCTGAAGCTATCTCTCCAATTTTCACTTATCTACAAAGATTTTTTTCCTCTCACCTAAAAAGTGTTTGTTTTGTTTATTTGTATGTACATAAGTTTTATTTCTAAAAGTCAATTCATTTTTCTTAGAAATTTGAAATTCCAAACTTAATGATTGCTTCAACTCATTACATTAAGTTTTAATTTAAAGTAATGCAAACTTGTATGCGTTAACGGTTACAAACGAAATAAGCATTACTCTCAAAAGCTAGAAACGCTTTAAACAAAATTTTAATGAAACTAAAAATGTTATTTGCGGTTAACAATATGGTCGAAAACAACAACAGCTTGCAACGATGTAGTCATTCGACTTATTAAAGTTGGGAGACTATGGGAACACCATTCCTAAAACTGTCCCTAGAGGTCGCAAAAATGAGCCTTAACCATATTCAATGCTCTTATTCAATAACATGTAATAAAGTTAGACATTTTTGGGCTGCCATATTTGCATATCGTATAGACATCTTTTACGCAGCGAGAACAAATCAAACAACAAAACCAAAGTCAAACGAAACCAAACCATAAAGACATTAGACAGACAAAAGCATACAGCGCAAACCAGACAACGACAAAAACTTCATAATCAATTCAGAATCACAAAACCTCCCTAACGTTACATCCAACGAATCAGCAGAAATACCGGGTATATAAATTGATACATTAGAAAATCAGACAAAATGTCAATTCAATATAACTATTAAGATGTACCGATTAGATTAGGATGTAACGATTGTGCCTAATGGAACCTTAAGTGTTATTTTTCCCAAAACCAATCCTGACGTACAAAGAAATTATAAGAATTGTACAATAGAAGGTAATATTTATTACAATACAGAAGAAAAGCAAAGACTAGTCCTCTAGTAACATCACCGCGCATTGCATACAAATCCCTAATCAAATTTATTGATTCATCTCCTTAACTTCTTCACTAAGGAATGAGACCACAAAAACCCAATACATTAAAACACAACCTTTACTAGTATATTCGCTCATGTATATTCTTGTTTTGCAAATACAGACGATGGGGCCTTTGCCCTCTGTGGGGGCACCGCCCCGATGAACTCCCCTTCTGTTATTCACCTCCTTTCTTGAACGCTGCATGCGGGCTCACGCCTGCACCCTCTGCACTTTGCCAAATGCGTTTTTGACTGACATGTTCACCCAGGTGTATAGACAGGCCCTGCATTTATCTCGTCAAACTTTGATTTATATCTTACATGAAATTTGTCGATTTGAATAGGGGATATTTGAATATTTAATCGATAGGAAGGGTAATTAACTATTAACCTAGGCTACTGTTTGATGCAATGTGGGTCAAAAAGCTTTTGTTTCCTGGTTTGACCTATTTACTGGTAGAGTACTCGTAAAATCTTTTGGATTGGATTAGAAGGTATTGAGTTTTTCTTTAGGGTTAGTTTGTTGCTTCAATATTTGTTATTGGAATTTCTCGTTTTGGTGTCGTGTAGTGTAATTAAAAGTCAGATCATTGGATTTTTTATGGCGTCGTAAAACTGCATCATTATTTAGGTAAGGGTTTTCATTTGGAATGTTTCCGTTTTTCCACGTCTAATTTTTATTACAGTTCTCTAGTACTAAGAGTTACCTTAAAGGGGCAGTCAACCTTTTGATTTGTTTATTTTAATAGTCATTTTAACCGCCTGATTGATAATGATGCATTTTGGGGGTATACATTTTGTTTAAAATCAACAAGGCAAAAGGGTTGGTTGCCCCTTTAAGAATCAATTACTTCACTCCAAAACATTTTTTTTTGTTGGCGTTGCTCTCTGAACTTTCTACATGAATTAAGGATTATACATTTACTTCATGAGGCTTTTATTCCTTGCTTGGCTCATTACTCAGCTTGAGATTTAACATTAAGTTTTTTCTCCCCTCTTCTCTATTTGCTGATTGTTGCTGAGATTAAAACGACTAGCGTCTGTCTTTTCCTTCCATAATCATTTTGTTTATATTAACACACGCATTTCATGGCTACATCTTGGCTTAATTGTCCTACTTTTTAGTTAATTTCAGTTTTAAAATTACCAGGTGTGAAACATCTGGTTGAATATTGTTTTAGAGTTAAAAAGCTCTGTAGAGGATTACTTTTTGCTTTAAACAGAAGATTGTTTGTATAGTCAGATAAATATGGCTAAGATTAACATCAGATAGTTTACATTAATGGAAGCAAAGTTTCTTCAATTTTTAGTAAAGAAAAACATTATCCTTTACAAACATTTGATTAAGCATTTGATTAAAATATTGAATTTGAAATTTATAATAATTTTATGCTTTTATGGAAATATTTAATTTTGTAGATAAATGATTTAAAATTTAATTAACCATTGCAAATTATTTACATAGAAATAGCTTTGCAATGAGTCACCTTCCATTAACTCACTAAGCCGAGGTTAAGTTGACATTTATTTATTAATATGAAAATAAACTGACAATTAAAAAAATAAATTAGCAATTAAAATATCAAGGAAGGAGATCTTCCTTATCAAACCAGTTCACACTTTTTTTCTATTCCCGCAATAAAAACGTGACGGAAAAAATTAATTATTATTACAGCAGTGAGGAACGTTTAATAATTTTTCTAACGATTCATTTTTTTGTCGTGGTTGTGGACACAAAAAAATAAACGCTTAAATTGAAATTTTGGACTCTAGTACGGCTAAATGAAGCTATTATATCAAAAACGTTTTTTATATTTAAGTGACGTATTACATTACGTAAACTTAGGGCGATTGTGGGTATTCAAAAGTTTGCTTCCAAATTTTTTTGGATTCGAGGAACCCAGACGTACCGTTGCATTATTAATAGTGCGTGCTACGGTACCATACAAAAATTTATCTGTAGTAGGAAGAACCTTTTTTGGAAGAAAAAAAAGGTTCATGAACTGAATATTTTAGTAAGTGACTGGATTGTTAATTTTACAAATTATTTCCTCTCGGGTGTTCTAACAGTGCTCGTAAATAGCGCCAACTACAACTCTCATTAAAATTACCGACAAATCGCAGGTACTTACACAATTCTCTTGGCAGCAATAAAGTGACTCTTCTGGATATTGCACACTGAAAGTGTAAGTGAATGTTTTGACATTATATTAAATTTACCTCACTTATTTGTTGGGGCCAATGTGTAATTTACTCAAGAGTTTAATAATAAACTTCAAACTATGTAGGCTGTAATTTAAAAATAAAGAAACTAATCAATCATTAATAATTGATGATTGTCATTGACCGAGTAGTTCGTGACTGCAATTCGACCTTTTGCATTGGTTAAATTAGTTTTTTTTTATAACTGTTGCTTAAAAAAAATAAGAGGGTTGTTTGTTTGGAAGGTGTTTTGTTGCAAGTTGTATTGCCGTACTCTAAAATATTTTAAAATTTATAACTGGTTTATCACCCATTTTTTTTTACTTCATAATTTGAGCCGGAAATATTTCATCAATAAAAATTGTTAGAAATTAGAGCACTTAAAAATTCAATGCAGTACAAAAATTTCAGTTATAGATTTTAAGAATAGAAATTTTTTATTCAGCCTCACTAAAAATACGGAAATGATCCTAGAAAAAAAGACAAAACTCCTGGCACTTGTTCCCATGAAACAATTTTTTGTTCAATCTCTTTCAAGTTTAATAGAATTTTCTTTCACTATAATTGTCGCAAACAGGAAGAGACTATTATCACACAAACAAAAATATATAAATAAAAAGTTTTGTATTTGCTGTCCTTGTAAACTAATATTAATATTAAGAAATTAAAATTATTTTGCAATAACCAAAACTACTTTTTTGACAATAAATGTTTAATCACTAGATTTGTATGTTGAATGTGGCTTTTGTTGTTGACTGTAAGTAAATGAAGCTAATTTTCAAGTAGTAAAACCATTTGAGTGGGCAATGACTGTGGTTTATAGTTTGGGCCGAAAATTCTTTTCCTAAAGTCCGGAGAATATCTTTAGCCAGGGCAAGTAAACAACTAAATAAATCTGTTTTTGTTGATCACTAAAGCAGCTCAACTTGTAGTATAAAGATCCTGTTGTTTATTTACAATACAAAACAGGGCACGTATAAATTTTATATAAGCAACAAAAAAGTTAATATATTCTTTAGGAATGTAATAACATTATTTCAAAGTGACAGGAAAAATAGTAGGGAATTTATATTGAAGAAAAAAGGGTTGAGTGAAAAAAGTAGCCGACAGCTGACGTTGTAATAAATATGTCTGTTTTTTGTAACAAAAGAAAACAATATAAAAATATTAATTAAACTATCAATTAAAATGGCGTGAATAGTTTAACATTATAATGGATTCTGATATTTAAGCTTTATTGATTTCATCCATGGCGAAGTGTTATAGAGTAATAACGTTACCTTAGAAGTAAATGTTAACGCAAAGTACCGTATGTGGACATTAAGCTAACGTTAAGGATTTATAAAATGTCACATTGTTATACGTAACATAAATTATAGCATTAAAAGTGAAACGTTACGTTATAAGGTGTAAAAATGAAACGTAACGTTAAAAGGCATTGAAGTGATACATTACATTTTGAAAGCTTTATTTATTTCGAAACGTCATGTTGTAAGGCGTTAAAAGTGAACCATTACGGTATAAGGCGTTAAAAGTGAAACGTTACATTTTAAAAGGTTTAAAGGTGAAACGTTACCTTGTAAGGCGTCAAATGTGTATCGTAACGTTATAAGGCGTTAAAAATGAAACGTTACGTTATAAAGGCGTTAAAAGTGAAACGTTACGTTATAAAGGCGTTAAAAGTGAAACGTTACGCTATAAGGCGTTAAAAATGAAAGGTGACGTTACACGGCCGTAAAGTAAAACATCACAGTGTAATGCGTTAAAAATGAAAAATTACGTTAAAAGTGAAACGTTACGGTATAAGGTATTAAAAGTGAAACGTAACGGTATAAGGCGTTAAAAATGAAACGTTACGTTATACAGCCGTAAAAAGTGAAACGTTACGTTGTAAGGCATTAAAAATGAAACGTTACGTTAAAAAGCACTTAAGTGAAAAGTTTCATTATAAGGCGTTAAAAGATTACGATATAGGCGTTAAAAGTGAAACGTTACATTTTAAAAGCTTTAAAAGTGAAACGTTACGTTGTGTCAAAAGTGTATCGTTACGTTATAAGGCGTTAAAAGTGAAACGTTTTGTTAAAAGGCGTTACAAATGAAACGGTATACGGCCTTAAAGTAAAACATTACGTTAGAAGTGAAACATTATGTTAAAAGTGTGACGTTACGGTATAAGGCGTTAAAAGTGAAACGTAACGGATAAGGCGTTAAAAGTGTAAAAGCATATATATTCGTTTTAGTTTAGTTAAATTCATTCATGACCATAACATTTCAAAACAAATTTTAAAAAAAAAATTTTCATCACTTATGCCCAAAGGGGAGAAAAAAACATTTTGACATGATACCAAAAACCCATCTAACATCCACCACTTGTCAGTTTCAATATTTTTAACTATTACTCTTCTACCATTTTGGATGTTTTCGCTTTACCGGTCAAAGAAAAATAAAATAAAGAGAAAAAAAAAACTGAAAAGGTTTTATTACTTTTTTTATTTTTTAATCAAGTTTTGATTTGATGAATAGAATCTGTCAAAATAGCATTTCAAGACAAATGTTCTATTTATAAATGTAGCATAATACTGGGTGCACACATCCGCTTTTTGTGTCTTCATAAAGATGCCAAACTGAACATGCTTTTCATGAGCCATTTCTTAGGCCCATGGAGTTTCAAAAATGTTACTAGACAGAAAAAGAATAGAACGAAAACGTGAAGGAGAGATTATAAAAAATGATCTCATTGTTATTTGATAAATATTTATGCTTTGCAGTTCAGAATTTTGTGTAATTTTGGAGTTTTAAATTGCTCTATTGATCCATCTACTGAAATTGTGGGAAAATTAGAAGTTGAATACTCGTGGAGGTCATTTGCGGTGCCATTGATGGTAAGGAAAGCTCAGAGAGGGGTATTAATGTAATACCAGAACATTTAATAAATAATTAGTTGAAATAAGTTTAAAAAGTTTAATGTAATGCACTAAAATAAGTAAACAATCTTTTTTACCCATATTTTAACAATAATTTTTTTTGGTAATTACGTATTTCAGACTAAAATTACAACATTTCAACAAATATTAGAAAGTAATAATTGAAAATTTTGTTAACATTAAACATTTTTTTGGTAAATCTCAGCTAAACTCCTTTCAAATGAAGCAAAAGCTGCTGTGTACATCTAATTTCAGAAGCGAACAACCTCTACTAATTTACATTGAAAACACAAGTCATGCACCATACTTGCGTCTATGAAAATTTAATTTACCTTGATTTCTCTTTAATACCGCAGAGATTTGAATCATGCAATTCACCAAAATCATTTCCCTGCTTAAATAAGTTCTTAGAACCATAAATACGTAAATGAAAATATAAAAAAGTTATAAAACCCGATATTTTTATTACAACAAAAAAACTAGGTTTATTTGTATTTTATTTTTAGTTTCGTAGAAAATCGTAAAACGTAAATGCAACACAAAATGGAATATGTGTATGTAGGGCGCTATTTTTGCAGAACTAAGACTTTATTCACGACTGTGATTACGCAAATGCGTTTTGCCGAGAGAATTTTTTTTTTCTCTCGCCTAACACAATTTTCTCCATCCGTTTTTTTTTCTCGACGAGGACTGACATACTCGAAAATTTCAAAGAGATTCTAAAATATTAAAGGGGCAATCAATTGTTTTTACAAGAAGTTTCCAAATTTGAATACGGAAATTAACTTTTTGTATTTGATTAGTGATGATTAATTTGTCATCAAACTGTCTATCCTGAAGGGATAAAACAACCTGCATTCTTAGGTTTGTAATAAAACTTAACTCAAAATTGAAGGTGGTCAGACATTGTAACTAAAATACTCAAAAAATATATGGAAGAATTTGAGTTGTTAGAATGCTGATAGGAGAACAAACATTTTGTGATCATCAGTGGGACTATTTGTTTAGTGGCAGTAGCTAGTCTGTTGCTGTAGTTTGACTATGAAGAGGTGGGAGGAGGGAAAAACTAACTCCAAAAGAAGGAAGAAGGAAAAAATTATGTCCTTTTAGGGTTGGAAAAATGGAGAGAAAAAAAAAAACCTATGTTAAGTAGGCCTACATGGTTGGGGGGCTTACTACAACTTCCAAGCCGACTTAGTTCGCTCCAGGTCGGGCAAGCCAATTCAAGAGTTGCTAGTGGACGGCCAGAGAGCTGTGGAAAACTTAGCACCAACAACAGCCAACTTGGAATTGCTCTGGCTGGACAAGGCAACTCAGAAATCTCGTGTAGGGGGGTGAATAAGAAGTTGTTGCCGGTTCTTCTTTACTGCACTGCACTTAACCATTTCATCTCTTCTTGGTCACAGAACAATTAAATGTTGGTTACAAACAAGTAAGTTCTGGAAAATCTAGTATTTTGTTTATTTCATAACAAAAATTTAAAAACAGAATCACGGCCTTTTTACCTAAGCTTTAATTCAATTATTCGCAGTGAAGTTACGCAAGGACTTTCTGAGCGAGAATATATTTTGACGCGCATACAATGTTTTCGTAACAAAAACGTGAATTACTTTTTGATAATACAATGCATCATGTTTAAATATTTTCTTTTTTTGTGTGTGAGTTTTCGACCAATTTCCTCTTCGCCAACAAACAGAACCAATGCTAAGCTTTGAGATCTTTGAAAAGTCTTGTCCCAAGGATCCGATTGAATCGAAACACGGTGTTGAAAACGCGTCATTTTACATCAAACACCTCCGTTTCCATGGTTTCCATACACTGACGCCACACTAAACGTCAACTCTCTTTATGAGTTATCGCCCTCCTTTTCATGTTTCGTGCTGGCATTACAAAGTTAATAATTTTTTATGTGAGAAAATGTTGTAGGAATCAGTAAGAATAGTTTTCTGATATAAATCAGGCTCCCTTTTCTTGGCTTGACTTGTTTTCAAGCTAAATCAAGATGCAGTTGAATTAGTTCGAATTGGTGTAGGTCTAAAGGGAAGGGGGAAAAAATAACAGCTCTCATCTAATCGCGTCGCTTCTCTGACATCGTTGCTTCTGCCAACTAATCGCGCGGGCATCCAATTCTATCTGCAGTCGTAATTTTTTTTTTTTATATCTTGTACCTGGAGATTGAGGAATGGGGAATGACAAGGAAGATTTGGTTTCAATTTTGCAGGTTTAAAAAAATGGATATTTTGAATAAAAAAAATTTTTGAATTTATATTTTTTTCTCCCCCTGATATTGATGAAATTGTGATAGATGGCGAAATTCTTATTCTTATTTTAACTTCAATTTTAATTTTGAGGTAGAATGATTTGTTTAGATGCAGATGTGAAGAAAATAATAGAAATCTTTATTTTAATGATTACATTGACTCTCCTGTTAAGAACTTTCTGTCGTAAAATGTGACAAGGATTGATTTTTATTTTTTACGTGCGTTTAAAAATAAAATAAATTGTACAGGCCAAGTCCTTATACTATACAAGAATGCTGTGTTTGAAATGTAATGTGAAGAAGTTAAGTAAATAATTTTGACTAGATTGAATGCTAACATACAATGAACAGTGGGGCCTACTATTCGGATCCGTTCCGTACACAATTCAGTTTCTTGCGGAATCAGAGTATTGGTTGCGGTTTGTATGAAATGTGTAAAAATGATTTTTGGAGAAAGTTATGAAATATTAACAGTGAGACTTAATGGCATTAAAATCATTACTGAATACTGGTTTTAATATTAGCCATTTTTAGAAATTCATATATCATTGAGACAAGAAATTCTGATGTGTGGGCTATCGCAATGATATTTATTATATTCTTAATTTGTTTGAGAACACATAATTTCAATAACAATTTAAAAATGATTTTGATTTCACACCGCATTAAAAGTTTTTGGGATCATTTCACATTTAGCATTAAATTGTCGTCAATAACTGTTGAATGTAGCTTGTTCATTGTCTGAACGAAATTAATAGTCTGTCAGTGTACTATAGCCAGTTGACCAAATTATACTTCTTTTCACAAAGTTAATGAAATTTAAAATTGTTCAAACAGAACAAGAATTTAAAAAAAAAACTATACCAGTCAAATTAACCAAGTTCTAAGTTTAACCCTATCATCACAAAGTTACCTGTCAACAACTGCAATGAAAAACGCAGCTGCCCTCATTTACTACAATTATCCTTGTCATCGTTTATAATAACGACCATTACAGTGTGACACGTGTAATTTCACTAAATATAATTGCAAAATCACCTTCCTAGAAAAACACTTGTACAAAAAATTATTCTAACAGCTCATTTACATATAGTAAGATGATTTAATTAAAAAATATGAAAGTAAAACAACACTTGACTCGATTTCATCAACAAATATTAGAGTTTTAGTTGAAGCCTTGTTCAACTGCAGCTGTTCTCGAGGTCAATAACCAGTGACTGGGAGGTGACTGAAAGATGGGCAACCGAGTGTGTTCTAGTGTGACTCGAGTAGCTTTTTCCACACACCATTGACTTCACCAATTTTCTGCAACCCGTCGCTCTAGATCTTTACTCTCTTTTATTGTTATATTCACTTGGTAACTTTATCTTAAGGCGCAAAAGAATTTTCAGACGGTGATAAACATTTTTTTAAATGAAATTTTCTCCATTGCAAAGGATTTAGGTTGACAGGGCGTATGCGTGAATGCGTTATTTTAAAGGGTTTGATTTTTTTTTTATTAGGTAGTTTTTATATTTTAAATCGATTTTTGAAATTATTTTTTTCCATTTAGGAATGGCAAGGTTTTTTTTATACGATTTTTACTGTTATTTTATGCATGAGTTTTGTTGAGGAGTTACTTAAGATTGTGCAAACAATTGCTTGATTAACAATGTCAATCAGAAGAGGTAAAACGTTTTTATTAAATTGACTTAAAAACTGTTGATTGCCCCTTTAAGAGTAATCTAAAGTGATTTTACACTATGTACGCGTAAAGATTTTGTGTAGATATTTCTGCTTGTTCTTAATATAGACGTTTTAATTAAAATAACTTTTGGGTTTGAAAGTTAAATTAAAAGGCACGACAGAAAAAGAATGGCAAGTGTAGTTAATCTAGGTGAATAAATTAAAATATTGCTTTAATAAGCAATATGGACGCTAATAGAGGCGTTCGATCAATTTCTTCGGTAAGTGAGCGACTTGAGAACGTTCGAGCACATGCAGTGCAGAGATTGGGTTTGATTAATAGACACGTTTCGGTTTTTTTATGTTGTAAGACAGCTGATTAATCATGTCTTTTAGCCCAATTTTCTGTAGTCTCAATGTCGCAAGATCTTTTCTACTTTGATTATATGCAGCAAGTTCTCAACAGACGTATATTGTTGTACATTTACAACTTTAGACTAGGCTTCACGGCATCACATGCTGCAGCATCTTTGGACAGTTTTTAATTCTAAACTTGTGAAAAAGAAATCGACTTTTCATACCCAAGGTTACAGTGCTTTAATAAGGTGTAGTAAATTTAATTATTTTAGCCGCTTACATAGGATGACTCACAACCTGTGTCTTAGTCTAAAATTTAATGATTCCATCAGTAAATTGATACATGGATTGATCAAGAAACGTCTACAGTTACACCCGAATCCGAGTCGAACAAACAAATACACTTGAAGATTGTTGAATTTCATTTTGTTTTGGTTTAAAATTAATTTTTTTAACGAATTACAATTTAAAATGTAATTATAACTAATTTACATAATAAAATAAGTGAAAGTTTGAAATTTCAGGCAAAGAATTCATTATACATATAAGATTTGGCCATTGTTCTGATTACGCATACAGTGAATAATTAGAGTATCAGTTGGCACTCGTTGCAATTACAATAAACTAATTATAAAGTTTCATATGTTATTGCAACAATTGTTAAATGTTATGTAATAACTGAAACAAATTATACATTTCGTGTTCGGCACTTCGATAATCAAAATCACAAATGCACTCGCCATCATTAGTCTCTGGTAGTATTAAATTTCATTCCTTTTCTCACAACTGCAATCATCCAAGTAACTATCAACCACCGCAAAATTGGGTTGGTATCATCATGATTAAAACAGATAAAGGGCGCTACTTCTCTTCACCAGGTGGATGGATAAAACTTATAAATTACACATTTTAAATTATTTGATTTGAAAGTGTGGGTGAGAATGTGGTTCATACTGGGCCATATCTTCCATTATTTCCGTAATAATCAAGTGTTGATTCTTATTTTGTGTTTATTGATTTGCACCTAGCGAATTTGACATCATGGTACTTCTGCTTCTGGAGTTGGGGACCACTAGTTTTGTAAGGACAAAAATATATAACGATCAATTACTATAAAATATATTTCTATGTGCGCACATTGAAACTTGGATAAATAAAGGGTAAAGCTGCCATTTTCTTTTTAGCAAAATCGGTTTCACCACCAGGAATTTATACATTTTTTATCAACTTTCACTCTTTTTATATTCTTAAAAAAAAATCAGTGTGGGATGTAATAAGATTTGATACTGTTAAAAACTGTCATAACAACAATTTGGCTTTAGGCATAACACCTGTTTCTGTATGCCCAGAACTTATTTTACATCCAAATTAGACAAGGGTTATTTTTTCTTTAAATAAAAAACACCAGCTGCGTTCATAAACTGATGACTCGGAAAGTTTTATCTATGATGTGGAAGACGGAAGCAAGAATGGCCCAAAGGCTTTCGCAAATTAGAGAATCAAAAGTGTCGCATCTTTTTCGCAACCGAGCTCGAAAACATGACTCACGTGGGAAACGTAAATTTAACGCGACAAACTAATCTCTAGTAAATGCTCTTAATTTTTTACAACTTTAAATCTAAAGTTTGGAAGTGTCATCATGAATGATGTCAGATATTTTCCGGATTTGAAAAAGCTTTTTAATGTTTTGGTAAAAGAGGAAGATTAATCATTTCGTAAGTCGGGAGAAATTTTATATAAGTTTAAATCAAGCAAAAAGTTTGCACAGAAATAAAAAAAAAATAAATAAAGTATTTGGCTACTTTTCTATTAGAAAGTTTTAAATTTTTTTTAAATTTTGCGAAAATTGTTTAAACTTATAGAAAATTTTTACAGATGTTTTGACTTCGATAGAATAAATTCGACTATGCAAACTTAAAATAGTAAGTACCACGTAACAAATCAGTGTTACTACCGATAAGAAATCAGTGAGGAAGATGTTGCTGTGTGCACGCATGATAATGAACCACGTCAACCCCTAATGGGCGATAAGAGAGGGCATCATGGTAGTAGAACAAATCCGTACTTTGTCAAGTGGAAAGGACAACTCTTTGTCATCCCTCTAACTTACCCTCCTCGTCCAACCTCATGTCTTTGTCTAAGAACGGGTGAATGGACCTTAAGCAATTTAGAGATAACTTCTCTTAAAGCATGGAAGATTAAGTACAATAACATGTCAGAGGTATATAGCTGATATAAATGAAATGAAGTCTCTTTTAACTTAGCTGTCACAATTTTGTTGCTGAATTGTTACTTCAACCCAAAAATAACGTGAGTTTTAACATGATGTAAAAATTTTGAAAAAAACATTTTAAAGTAAAAAATTTTGCAAAAAAATTTTGCAAATAATTGGCCGCTTTTTTTTAACAAAATTTTTGCAAACTATTTGACAATTTTCAAAAATTTCACAAAAATTTTACAAATTTTTTTGCAAAATATTGCAAAAATTGTACAAAAATTTTACAAATTTTTTTGCATAATTTATAAAATTTTGCAAAGTTTTTGTAAAAAAAAAAGTGGTCAATTACTTGCAAAATTGTTTTGCAAAATTTTTGCAAATTTTTTGCAAATTTTTTCACTTGGGAAAATTTATAAATCTTTCTTTACACAACGTATACTTATATATTCTTATTCTTACTACAAAGAAATTCCATTTCCTAAACACTTTTCAAATAGTCAGCTAATTTTATTACATCAACGATAAAAAAACAAGGATAATGTATGTGTCAGTCACAATTATTTACACGTTTTAATGGCTAAGTTGTCAGTTTGTAGTCAGCTGATGTAATGTAATTTCAGTCACGGAAGCTATGCATCCGGTATGTCATCCAAAATATGCACCAGCTGACTCATCACTGACTTAAAAAGAAATGAGGAGAGAAAAAAATTATTTATGTCCTCAAGCTATTTTAATTACAGAAACGTCTGCTGATTTTGTAACATATGTAACTGTTTAATTTTTTTATTGAAGCCTCTTCTAAGTTATTTATTTTAATTTATTACGGTAGATGGGTCACATTTTGTGTTTATAAATACATCTTAGTATGGATTTGAGAATTCACATTCGGCCCATGTTTGATGCAACCCTAATGGAAACTCCAATATACTGTAATAGGAAGAATGCTATATTGCAGCCATTACGGTATATATGATCGTGCAGAACAGTTCAGTGTAGTGATCACTTAAAAAATGACCAGTAAGTTTGGGACAACTCTGACAATGACAGAACTCTAATGGCTAACAGAGCTGTATTTAAGATAATGTGTGTGCGTGATGGATCAATGATTGGAGTCATCATAAATTCTAATAACCATTATACGGCAGAATATTCAAACCTTTCTCTGGTATCATTTTTGTATAGTGGTAATCTTGTGGCTAAAGAAAGTCTACTAGACACTTTACTGTAACAGAGTAAGGGCAGTCATATTTTAGGCAGAGACATCTTTATTTTAAGTTCACCAAAGGGTAATGGTCACTTTCTTGTTACTAAAACT
>JAQGAS010001600.1:0-17222 GCA_034686365.1 Pachymerium ferrugineum
ATTGAACTTGAGGGGATTCTAAGTAACCGAATGGTTTGTCTCAAAAAGAACAATAGATTTTCCTTAGCGTATTATGTATATAGATGTTTGTATGTTGTTATTTAAAAACTGTTTTGAAATGTTTAATGTTAAACCGGAAATGCGGACCTTATACATCCGCCAACTCCGTAGTTTTTTTATTACTCACTCACTCTTGTTAATAAAAAGCATGCGATAACACTTGCGAGTTTTTTCTCTCTCCATATGAAAAGGAGGTAATTTTTCACGAGAAGGTCACTTCTAACTATACGAAGTAATGTAATTACGATGCAACTGCGAAGTTACAAAAACTTAGAGGTGTTATACGATAATTGACAACGAACTCACTACAAGTAATACGAAACGAAACTCACGAGAAGAACTACTTTTAGGCTTAAGTTGAGGACTGAGAACTCACATTACGAATTCAATTTGGTTACTAGAAGATAAGTTTACTGTAAATAATTCTTTGAAGATTTATTATACCTGACTTTTGTGTTTATTACGGCTCAGTTTAAGTTGTAACGGATAAGCAGTGTGCACGATAGACAAGATACTTTGGAGATGTTTATTACGTATTGATAGGTGAAGGACTGAGGATCGCAGCCTCGTCCGGGCTTATATAGTAGGGACGTCACATCCTGTGCCCATCCAAAAGTGCATCTCGGCACACCTCCCCTCCTTTCGGAAAAGGAGTGACCGAGTGCTACTGCCGAGACCCTTCCCCCCTTAGAGAAGAGACAGAGTCGGCGCTGCTTAACCAGTAATACAGTGAAATGCCCGAGACTGCGACCCTAAAATTACATTTTCAAATTTTACAAAAGTTTAAAACATGAACAATATGAAGTTAAATGCAAATATTAAACAATGTAGTAATGATAATAACGTTTGATTGTTACAATGATTCGTAAAAAAAAATTATATAATATTTAAGATTTTTAAATTGACATAAAATAATCTGTAATTACACTTTATACAGTTGTTGCACAGTTACATTAGTCTGTGCTTTCTTTAAAAAAATAACACTCGTAAAAATATCACAATAAGTCGGAATTTTTACATTCCTGATCTGAAGTTACGCATTATTAGGGTATATTTTGCCACTTTGAAACCTTTCGTAAACCTGCGAACTACAAATAGTCTTGAGATCATACTTCAAAAATTAGATTTTGGAAATAAGTATTTCCTAAACTGAGGTAACGTAATGTAGGGTATATTTTTAAGCCGTTTTCACACATTTCAACTTCCTACCACAGGAGGAAAGTCGAAGTCTTCAGATTTTAACAAAGCAAACTGAAGAAATGATGAATTCCTGCCCATATATATCTATGCAAGTGAATTCGCATAACACAAAAAAACAATGTCATCATCTTTGGTATAGATTATTCTGCTTAACTATTATTTTTACACACTTCGCCAAATTTACCAATTCTCCCGCAATACTTAATGGGTCTCTTCAATCTATATGCAAGGATATACTGCTTGCAAATTATTTTAACGTAGACATATAAAAAAAGGAATGACCCAAATTATTATGTGTTAAGGATACTTCTTAACCATTAACTTCTTACGCTGTAGCATTTGGCTACAATAGCTTCCTGAACTTGAAGAACTTAGAAGCAATAATTTCTTTAAAAAAAAACAATGTGTCAAATGGGAGAACAATATTTTGAAATGCATTAATGAAAAAGAAGCAGCAGGGATAACCTGCTTAAAGAGTACAAAGATTAACTCTTGACAAATAAAAATATGACTCGTTAACAAGAGATAAATTAGATTAGTGGCGAATACTGCTTATACACTCTTCATCTTTGGAAAATATAATTCCATTTCTTCACCCATATACTCTTATCACACTTCAGAATACTTAAGTGTATGTGAGGGTAACCTAGTCCCTCATCGGATCGTCACCGCTTCCCCTAGGGCCTGCTTTTCCACTCAGATCCGTCTTTTGGGAAGGACGTCCTCGCACTTTCGGTATTCTGTATGAATAATAGCGGCGGAGAAAATATTATTGACCAAATTATCTATTTACCACAATAACTGCTTCAAAAAATATTTTGTGGTTTCAATTGATCAGCCCTAACAATTACCACTGATTACTACTTAACCATTAAATTAAAACAAGTTAGAAAAGAGTTGTTCGATTAACAATAATACTATTTAACCAAAAAAATAAACCTGTTAATCCTTCCAATTTTGTGGACAAAAATTCCAACGATAAGAGTTGGTACACTTACAAGGAATATAAAGAAGCAATTAACAAAAATAATTTCTTAATCAATTAAAATAAAACCTGAGTATGGCACTTTTTATATTTGCCATGTTTGTCATAAAACTGCTTAACCTGTAAGATAACACTTTCCAACTACTAAAATAATAACACTGAAGAAAACCAAAAGTCACTTCTTTTTAGATTTCTTCTTTTTGTCGGGTCGCTGTAATTCGCGGGGTATACCCCAAATGGGGTACCCCACATAGGGTACCCTAAAATTCAAAATTTAATAAAAATTTATTAACTAAATGTATGTTTGAAATTTTTACATTCTTTATCATGTCATTACTTTTAAAAATTTTGAAAAGTTTAGTGAGTAAAAGCACTTTTTCGTTTTACAAAATGCACTAACCAGATTTTAGATAAACCACAAAATCCAGAATGCTGGAAGTGATAAGCGGGAAAAAGTTCATTATAATGGAAATGTCGCTTTTTTAACGAAATGTCGATTTTAAGGGTAAGTAAAGGGCATTAAACACGAATCCATAAAAATTTTTAGGCGGCAATGATAAACAAAAAAGTTATCCGCGATTAAAAACGCCGTTTCTCCATGAGCGCAACATAGGGTTAGTAGGGGTTAGTTGAAGCGGTGAAACTGACCATAACCGGTGAAACTTTGTTGATATGCCCTCACCTTACCTAACCTACCAACATAAAACAAACAGCACGATAAACATGATACAGCTTGAAAAATTTTGAATGATCATTTTTAACCCTAGCCCTGTGTTGCGCCTATGGAAGAACGGCGTTTTTAATCGCAGATAACTTTTTTGTTTATCATTTCCACTGAAAATTTTTTACGGAATCGTGTGCCCTTTACTTCCCTTAACATCGCTATTTTTGACAAAAAAGTATTTTTCTTAAAAAAGCTTATCCATCTTTCATTTCTGGTAAATAGGGTACCCTATGCAGGGTACCCCATTTGGGGTATACCCCGCGAATTACAGCGACCCATATATACCTCATTACTTATAACGGTTGGTATTGCTCTGAGTTTATACTAGTATAGTTTGATGTATTGTTTAAATATTTTCTAGCACTTTGAACATGTCATCTCAAAAACACCGAAATATTGCGATGGAAACCTGAAAACAAACGAACTCAAAAATTGTCGACTCCAATCCAAATTGAAGAAATAAGCAACGCTGAAAAACTTTTAATACAACGTGCACAATCCAGTCGTCGCAAAACTTTGTGGCAGTTCTTCAAGAATTACATTTAGGAATTGACAATTCCAGAAAAAATTTTCTAATAGTTTGTTATTTAAAAATTTATTCATAAGATAATAATTTGTTTATACTAAAATTCATATGGTATGCTCACACACACAAGAACTGCATAATCTGAAAAATAGCAAATCCATCGATAAGAAATCAGAAGGCGATAGATTTTTGGCTTAAATAAGGAACAAAAGTAGATTAATCTTCCTAATTCTTTTAGAACTGATTAACGAATTTGCTGTTCGTAATTGTGAGCCAATTTCTGGATTTAATCAACCACTCTTTGGAATTTTTCAGTAATTTTCGGTGAATTTGTCTGGCTTGAGAATTTTCAATCACCTTGGTAAATTTACATTAACTTTATGTAATTTTTTAAGTTTAATAAACTCGGTTTTTGCGTAATAATAGTTCGTTTAGTTCGTATTTACTCGCAGTACGAGTCTTTGCATTTTTAGGCCCGACCTTGGGCGTGGCTGGCTTAGTAATTTCTCAACTTAAAATTACAATACTTGAATTTTTTGGAGTTTTGTTTTATTTCTGCTGCCCTGAGTTGCTGGATGGCATTGCTCCCTCTCTTATTATCCACGGACCGATGGCGTAACTTAAGTTGTGGGATATTAGGGTTTTTCTTTCTCTTAGAAAAATTAGGAGACAAATTGTGTAACTTAAACTTAGATTTAGGTGTTTCACATTTTATTCTTGAGTTGCAACTGGTTAATTACATAAAAATCTCGCCAGAGGCGCTATAATATTAATTAGTATTAATTTATGTTAGTGTCGGCACTTTGATCTATTCAAACAACATTCATATAAACATACTCTGTTATTTTCACGTAAGTACAATCAACCAATTTAAAATTATTGTTAAGAAGGCACCTTATATTAAAAACTATATAAATCTTATAAACTTAACAACTTTCATTCAAAACCTTGTTGGGAAATTACATCTACCGGTTTGTTTATGTTGTTTTATCTACCTGGGCCCAGCTGATGCCGTACGCATGCGCATTACGCACGGCCAGCCATGCTCATCTCATCAATTCCGATTTGCAATCAATTCCCAATTTTTACGAATTAGATTTACACTAATAACAAATTTCTTACTCTAAATTAGTAAAACGATTTTTAACACTATAAAAATACATTCATACACTTCAATTTAAAATCTAAAAGGTAAGGTATGACGTATAAATGCATTTGCATTTAGTGATGGCCGCCGTTTGTTGACATTCGTACACACAGCCAAACTAGGACAAACCCAGACGATCTGAATCATCCAGAATGCGATCAAAAGGTGAATTTAATTTTTTCTAATCAATTGAGGGTCGGTAATTTTGATTTCATTATTGTTTTCCCGGTATATTGTATCGTTGAACTTTTGCAACACGACTCAGGTCGGCTTGGGTTGAGAGCATGGTTACCGCGGCTTCCGTAAGTGTGAAAATAGTTTTCTTATTCTCAATAATTAATTTTCTGTATTTTTCTTATAGGTATTATCTTTGTCCATCGATTATATCAACATACATGGTTCCTCCAGCCAATTTTCAACCGCATCAAAGCATTAATAAAACCGTGAGAATTTTATTTCGATCGCACATCGCGCGTGTTGCATTTTTAGGACCACGCGTGCCAGAATTTCGTTCTCCTACGTTTTTCTAGGTGAATATTGGTTCTCTTCTATTTTGTACTATATTATTCAGAATGTTCTAGTACTGATACTTTAAGTTTTGCAGGGTTTTTTGCACGATTCGAAGCCGTGGCGCCGCTCGCGATTACGGAACCACCTCTCGTTTTTGTGCAGTTGCATTTTTGCGTCTCTTTCTGCTTTAAAATTATTTAATCATTATTGTTTCTATTTTCAGGCTATATAGAACCATAATACAAATCCAGATTCATTGGAGAACTTCTTCCAAGTCGGATTTAAAACTTTTTTAGGTCTGTATAATTTTTTCGAGGTATTTAACCATTCCACTATTAAGTGCCACTCGGTTTATTTTCATGTATTCCTATTTTTCAATGGCCAACACCAATACATTACATATGGTATTGAATTCAACGTTGTTTTTATTGTAGGTAGATTATTATTCCAAGTTTGTTTCTCTTTTTCATGTAACTTTTTGTTCACATTTCAGTTTTTTGATCGCAAGTAGGACATTTCCAATCTCGACCACGTAAAAGTTTCTGTTTTCTAAGCGCTGTTAATTGTGGAGTATTTTCTTATTCATTAACTACTTTCTGTGTCTGTTTGTTTTAATTTGGATTTTTCTCATAGATGATGTCAAAACCTTTTTTCTTCCAATCCACTCGCGTGTGACAATTCTTTCCGTGACGTACACAAAAGTATAACCACGGATACACGTCGTGTTCTCACCAGCCACCAATATTGCCCCACCTGGCCTAACGATAGCGTTGGTCTCTTGAACCACGACCATTTCCGGATCCAATGACCCATCACAGGAAGACCGAGAAGAAGGTAAGTTTATAGTCCAAATTTTTGTCGCAATAATTTCGCGACAGTTTTACCTCTTCGAAAAAAAAAAATTTGGCCCCCAGATTTTAACCAAAAAAGTTAATGGCCAAACACTAATCAAATTGGATGATAATGTGGACTCTCTTCTGGTAAGAGCTTTCTTACCAGAAGAGTGGTACACAGATGATATTCATGAGTTATTACCTTAATCCAATGGATAACTGACAGTTTCTCATTGCAAATGTCATATAACAACGAGTTTGAGCTATTACTGTGTCATGATGAATAAAGTTTGTTTGGTATTAAAGGTTAGGACTAGATAAAAAAAAAAAAAAGAGATATTTAGACATAGCGTCCGTAAAAGATGTCGTGTTACCAGAAGGTTTGTCAAACCAGTCACCAAAAACAGAAGAAGAAAGATAAACCTGGTCTACAATGGGTTCCTTGCAACTGACAAATTAATGCCCATCTTTTACATTCACTTTTAAGCGAAGGTAGATTTTTTTTCACGTGTTAACGTACCGAATCGTGGCCCCGGCGTGTCGACCCACTTTGACACATGTATCACAAAATACACTTCTTCCTTGTACTAGGTAAAGGATAGAATTAGTTTGTCATTTTTATGCCTACAACTCTAATGTCACTATTTTATTTTCCAGACGCAATCTTCACTACTATAGTTATAAAAGTGTTCAAAATGCTTATATAAGACGACACATTTTTTCGAACACTTTTATAACTACATAAAGGACATTTATAGGATTTATTCTCTGTATGAGTTTCCTCATGTGAACTCGTAAACTTGTAGCATGTGATAATTTAAAACATCACATTATGCCATAATAAAAATGATAAATTTTTTTTGGGCGCAACAGCGTCAAAATTTCATACTAACTTTTAAGGTAAATTCCTAACGTCACTCACACAAACATTAAGCATATTTTTCCGTTACCATTATCTCATCTCATAACACAAAAATAAATTGTTGTAGTGGCTTTGCCATAATCAGCCTTGTTTGAGACATTTCAGAGCGGGGTTACTACGGAAGAGAACACCTACGTGTCCATTGTCGGTTTTGCCAGTTATAGGACCTTAGGTAATATTTCAAGTGCAACCGGGAACCGAAGTGAGAAGCGCTCGCCTGTTATTAAATCGGTGCCTCGCCGTGCTGGTGGCAGAAGTTGTCCTGAATAATGTTGTTTTATTAAAATAAAAAAAAATGGAAGGTTGACTTCACAGTAAAAAATAAAGCCAGAGAAAAAGAAAACCCCTATCAAAGACGTTTGGAAAAAAATGAAAGAATATAACCTTTCAATAAGAAAAACAGATTTGTACAACGTATTTCTACATAATTTCAGATTTGTGATTGACGACCAATTTCGTGAGAATCGTAGGTTACACTCGACGATGCTCTTAATGGAACGCTTGCCACCTCGACGGATGCCAATGGAACCATCGTGATTGCGACAACCGAACCGAGACAGGTAAGAAAACCTTACGCTCACGACCACGCGTGATCGACTCTGGATATTTTCGTCGTTATTACCCCCAATTGGATATTTTTGCGGCACCAAATCTGCTTCATTAAGGTAAGACAAGTCGTTCTCTTGCCCAAGATGAAGATTTTGTTGCCGATGGGGTGCCGAATGTTTGATGATACGGATACGCCGGGCACCGCATGCTTTGGGATTTTTTAATCAGGTGCTGATGAATTTTTTTTTAAATCTAGAGCTGAAGTAAATTCTGTTTCAGAATTTCTGAAACAGAAAAAAACCTGGTCGTTAAGAAAATAGTAGTAACTTTGAAACGTGAAATAAAATGATTTGAGATTTGAAAATCCCGCTATATACGCGTCACGCGGTCATGTGACTATGTGCTTCAGTAAAAAACTTTCGTATGGAATAAACGGAATGGTCTAGTGCCTTAAAACCTATTTTAACGTGTTTAACGGGTATGAATTGGTCTAGTTCATCGTTTTTTATTTTCCGATGGCTAGGAGAATTCACAAGATGAAGTTTTGCCATGTGTGTCTCATTTAGATCGCGAAGTCCGCCATCTTGGTGTTTTAGAGATCGCCGACTCTGTAATATATTGTTGTTTTAATGGGAAACGGTTTTAATAACGTGTGTAAATTATTTATAAGTTATGTAGAAGTGCTAATAAGATTTAATCCATCTTTATTTTCTAATTTTAAATTATCTGTGATATTTATAACTTGTGTTCGAGGCTAGCGTCATATCGCATCGGACTGAAAGAATCGACTAATTTATTTTTATAACTTTTAATTAAATCATTGTATCAACTGCAGTTTAAAGTCATTTATCATGTATTAATTTCTTAAGTCGTTTAAGTATTAATTTTAATTTATTATATTGTTGTTTTATGTTGAATAATTTTAAAAGGTGGTTCAAATAGTGTATCGATATTGTGTAGTCGAACCGTATCGGCTCGAAACAAACCTTGTTCGTTACACGTCGTGTTTATTTCGCTTGAGTCTTGATCTCGACACTCCTAACTTACAGGTAAGTTTTTCTTTCTCTTTCTATTCCTTATCAACACCTTACCCCCCATTTTCTCCTTTCGCTCCACTTCCTCTCTCCAACCTGTCAAAGTCATTCGTCATTGTATAACAACAATATCCCTCACAACTCAATTAGCTCCGAGCTGCTCTCAAGCTATCATGCTCCCCTTCTTCTCACAACTGCCATCACCCCCTTTTCTGGTTTTTAGTATCCCTAAACAATAACAAACTCGTCCTTTTGCCCTATAACTGGAGCGCTATACCCTTCACTCTCACTCTAGGCACACTCCCAACCAAGGAAACATGTCTTCAAAACCAAGAGACTCCCTTCCAATTCGTACGGGTTAGTAAAACCCCTCTATTTAATAGCCCACTCATCTCTATACAAATTTAATTTGATCTCTGTTTGGAAAATTGTTCTCCAGCTTTTGTCTCATTAAAAGTGTTCTCGTACCTACATACGAATTATTCCTTATTGTTGACGGCCTACCACTGCGCAGACACACAAACAAAACTTCCTTTACCACTGCCGCAGGCACACAATAAACAAACTCAAAATTTTAAACTGAAGCGCAAAATGAAAGTGAAAAAATTTTAAAATGAGGCGCGCAAATGAAACGGAAAAAAATTTTAAAATGAGGCGCAATTCGGTCAAAACGTTTTAACAACATCTTTTATTAAAAATTTCGGACACATGACACCAATTTTTTTGTAATATGGAAAATATTTTCTAAGAGCTTATAATAAAAATCATAGGCGGGGGTAGGGTAATTGTTGGAATGCGAATTTGCCTTACCAGGTGCCAACCTAACAAGTTATTTATACAGTAATAAATCTACCAGTGGGGCACTTCTCTCATGTGTTGGCCAAAGGGCCATGTGGTTTTTGACCTACACATATGTTACTTTGTACTGAAACTTTGTTACTTCACTTCTAATAGAGTAACGGCACTTATCCACAGACCAGCAATAATGTTGGCCACTCACAACAAAAAAGTTGGAAGAGGACATGGAAAAGCAATCCAGATTTCTGGTGAGTACTGGTGGTCACACTTGATCTTAATAGTTTTACAATTCTTTCAATTTAAAATTTTTTTTTTTTTATTAGAAAAAAGCACAGTTGCAGGACGGGGCCATGGACGTGGCCGAACTGAGGGAGGGAGTCAACTTGGTAGTGTAAGTATTTTGTTATTATATATATTTTATCATAAACAAAAACATGCTATATTTTAACTTAACTTATTTTTAATTTTTTTTCATAAGGATTTTGTGAACTTTTTTTAGAACGATACTACCGATTCCAAGATGCCAAGATTCGATTCACAGATTCGGAGCGAGAAAAAATTACTTATTTAAGAAATGTCAAATTCAAAACTATAAAATTATTGATAAGTTGCAAGCGTCGTTGTAGGCATCATCGTTGAAAAAAATAACTGATCTACACATGTTGAAAAAAAATACGTTTTATTTGTATTTTTTTTTAATTTGTAATAAATGAAATGATGTTTTAATTCGTTATATTGTTTTTTTTTTTTTAACTTACATTATCATCATTCTGTCAAAACAGGGTTGTTTGCAACTCTATTTCCATAATTGATTCATTTTATGAATCAATTATGGTTATTATAATTAGGTCCACAACAACTATTTTTTTAAGTACTCATCACTCACATGATTCGGCAGCAATTTTTTCTGAATTAAGGTCAATGCCATCAAATTAATTCAGCGGTCAAGAAAAAATTTTTACTTTCTTATCTAGTACATAAACGAACACACTTTGTAAATTTTACACAAGGTATAGCAAACAATGAGCTTCGAGTATCTCGCAGTATCAGGGTCGTCAAGAAATACGGAGTTAAAGCAGAATTCAAATTTAAATTCAAGTTTGTTTTTAAAGGAAAAGATAACAAAATGGAAAGCTATGAAAATCCCAATATCGTGGATTCAGATAGCAGACTTTTTTCTTGAGGCAATCCATGATGCAGCTAAGCATTTAAAATTCTTCTTACGTCATAATTAATAAAATTACCACAAATTACAAAGCCTGGTTAAATATATCAATAACGAAAAAAACTTGCTAGAAGCAAAATTCGAACATCATGAGAACCAGCTGAATTATATACTCTACCAACTGAGAAATCAGTTGGAAGAGAAAAATAACAACCAGGACCAGGAAAGTAAGTACAAATTTACCTTTTTTTTTTCACCTAAAATTTATTTTTATTTATTTTTATTTATTTTTATTTAGTTGATGAACTGAGGACACGACAAGAAACACAACGAGAGACAATAGAGATGTTAAATAACGATGTAAACGCGGCGTTCGATAACATAACTACATTGCTGGATAACTGTAAGTAAAAAAAAAAAAAAAGTGTATAATTAATTTTGCTTTTCAATTTTTTTTTTTTTTTTTTTAGTTACAACCTTAAACACACAAATTGAGGAGAAGGTGGTACCTGACATCAACCAGCTGAAAGACAGTGGTAAATATTACATTTCATTCCTTTTCACTTACATTTACCCTTTTTTTTTGCAGTGCATGACCTTCAACAGCAATCCAGGCGAAGGGATCTCCTGATGCATGAGACACACACATACAACAACTCTCAACTGCTAACCAGTACGCAATCAGCCAATATGGCTAGCTTCCCAATACCGATCGTGGCCTAATGGAATTAGAACACGATCGGTTGAATGCGTTATGTGGAACGAAAAGGAGGAAACTTTCATAAAAGTTAATCAAAAACTATGCGACCCTAGTAAAAAATATTCTTCAGGGCAGAATTGCACTCGCAAAGTTTGCAAAAGCAAATAATTAACGCAGGACCTGAAGGCTTTACAACCAATTATAACCATGCAGTGGTTCTCTGGTGTGGAAGAGATGAACCACCTCTTGGTTGGTGCAAAAAAACCAGTAGTACAATTTACCCACTGTATTAGTGGTTGCAGAAGCTACCCATTGGTTTCAACTTGTGGAATAGAGACATTATAAATGCATCATTAAATGACCCTTTTCTTTAGAAACACACTATAAAATAATCAAGAACGATTCATGCAATCCACAAAATATTATACTAATTCGTAATTGCACAAAAACTTGCAAAAGTATGTGGTTTAAAGGACCGTGGAGTAAGGTAAGACCAATTCATTAAAAAAAATTTACAGCAAATAAAATGAAAGTGAACTTAAAGTTGACTGCATCAGCTCGAACAATTAAAAGGCGGGAGTAAAAACAGGAAATCTGTTTATATGTCACCAGAAATATTTTTAAGTAATGGAGTCAAAATTTTGCCAAATTTCGAGCCTTGTGGTTTGTGCATGGCCTGTGGGGGTCTTCAATCGGCGGTTGGAGGCCCTCACTGGGGTACGTGCTTCAACTGTGGCGGGACGAGTCAGCCCCCGTCTAGCACTGGCGGAGTGCGCGTCCTCTTGTTGGGCTCCATTGTGGGTGGTGCAGATGGAGGACGAAGACCTTAAACCTTAACATGGCAAATTCTAACAATCAAACCCCCCTTTGAAGGTATCCCGGAGGTCCTCGTGCCTGCCTGGAGTAAGGAATGGAAGAAGACGCTCCAGGAACGTTGCAGGCGTTTGGTGTTGGAGGAAATGACGGCGTGGAAGACGGGAGCATCATAAGGCCACGACCGACAAGACGACGAAACACCAGAAGTGTCGCAGGAGAGCGACGAGGACCATCAGAGAAGAGTGGCTCGCGACCCAACACAGGACCCGGCCCTGGACGACGGCTCGGTTAGCGTCATTCCTGAAGTTGGGGCCCCATCGGATGGCGAATCATCAGCTGATGACCCGGGTTCGAATCCCGTGCCGTGGTCCACTCTTACATTCTTTCTTCACTTGAAGCCTTGTACTTACGCTGCATGTCATCAGGAATTTGCAAAAAGCAGGCAAAATGGAATTAATCCTGAAACTCATGCATCGATACCGAGAAACACCGTTGTGGGGATTGGCACCTACAACACCCAGGCTATCCAAGGTAAGCATGTGATTGTAAAATTCATCACCAAAACAAAAAAATTAAATAATAAAAAGGAAGAAACCCAAAATTTTGTATTAAAAAATTAAAGCAAATAAAAAATATAATTCTATAACGAATGTCTAATTTTCTTTGTGATTGACGACCAATTTCGTCTGGAAGAGGCAGAACCTAGTTCAGATGTTGAGTACTCGTATCATCTGCCTCCTGTTGAAGTGTCAGCCCCGCCCAATCCACCTGAGAATCTCGAGGAGGATTCAGACGTGAGAATCGTAGGTTGCAGTCGATGATGCTTTTATTGGAACGCTTGCCAACTCGACGGATGCCAATGGAACCATCGTGATTGCGACAACCGAGACAGGTAAGAAAACCATATTGACCTTAGTATCTGTATTTATACAATTACATAATTACAGTCTCGTCAATCAAAAAAATTGTCAGCTAAGCACCGGCTGTTTTCTCAAAAAAAATTACATAAACACGTCTTCAGTTGCAAACAGCAAAAAAATCTTCAGCCTGAGTCACAACTCATAACACAAACTGAGTACTTGTTGATCAATGACAGTGCCTCTAATGCAACGTGCACTAAAAATTCGCTTGGAGTTACTCTCTGCCCGGATGGATGAATCAGCAACCAACATTGAAGCACTGGGCGTCCGGATTGAAGAATCAGGCACGTGTACTGGTGAACTCCAGTTAACTTCCACGTAGCATTTGCACGGAAAAACTATGTATAACAAACATACAGATGATCAACAGAAGCCCTTCTCTAAAGCTGCAATTCAACTCATCCACGGTCAGATGTACTTACGTCATTTCTTTATTGATTTTTTGTGGATTTTTTTGGTTTGCAATATTTTATTGACCGCCATTTTTGACGAATAATTTTTGGAGGAATTATTTATTTAACTGAAATATTATAAAGTATATTGTCTGCTAAGTTAATAAACAGATATTACGTAACCGTCACAAATTTATTCGAACAAATTTTTTATAATTACTCAATAATTTGTTGTTAAATTTATAACTGTTTTCCTGATTTATATTAATAAATTCTGACAAACCTTTGAAAAACCATTTTATTTCTGTACAAAATTATAAATCATAGTTATAATAATAATAAATTCTTAATAATTAGTTGTGAAATTTTTCTTTTCTTAGTCAATGTTGCCGCCTAGGGTGAATTTTTTGAATTAATTGTAAAAATAATAAAATTATAAAAAATTGTTTTTAATAAAATGTATGAATTAATAAAGAGATAATAATAAGAATATAATAATAATAAATTCTCAATTTTCAGCAACATTTCTGACAAATCTTTGAAAAACCATTTTATTTCTGTACAAAATTATAAATCATAGTTATAATAATAATAAATTCTTAATAATTAGTTGTGAAACTTGTCTTGTATTAGTCAATGTTGCCACCTAGGATGGATTTTTTGAACTAATTATAAAATAATAATGACCAGATCTGTTTATCCGGGAACGTATACAGATAGGAGTGCACCACCAGAGCTGAAATGGGTGCTATTCATCAGATTGAAACTGTTGTTCCATTTCAACTTTCTGACAACCTCATAGCATGTCCGAATTTAATTGATTTGAGACTGGTTGGGGGTTGATGAGAAATTATACGAGAAAAAGAGCTCGAAGAGAGAGCCAAAATCACCTTTTATCCGAATCTCCTAACGGACGAAGTAAGCTCGCACGTATGGAAAAACTATATTTTCCACATCGGTCAATACAAAGCTGACGAATTATCAACTGAAGAGGGAAGATCTGTGTGCTTGAGCTTTTGCTCTAATTTCAGATAAACACATAAAAATATGTAAACTTGCAGAAGAATATCGATGTACAAGTGTTGGCCAACATGGAACAGAGATACATAAATAAATCTGTAAAGCGAAGGACATTTTGATGCTTTTCCTGTTGCAATTAAATAAAATTCAAAGCAATCAGAGTTGAAAATAATATATCCTGACCAAAACAGTAACATGAAATTTGATGAGGTGTTGGTCAGGTTATTGGATTAAAAAGTGGACATTTACATGTCCACAAATACATAGGTCGAACATTCACAAAAAAATTGTGAAAACATTTTACAAAGAATTAGATAAAAATGATAAATTTCTTATTAGAAGTTTTACAAAAAATAAATCATATATGTTTTTTATAGTACTGAGGTTGAAGTTACGACCTAGTGATCCCTATCGGAGGACAGAGAGAAAGTTTTTAGGATACAAGCAAAATTTTTCGTTCCATAGCGAACGGAATAGTGAGGTAAAATAATTAATATTTTTAATTTCACTTAAATCAAATTTACTCAACTTAATTTGGAACTATGGTGAATACATAGAGCAAGTGCGCAAAGTGCGCATGGAGAGTGATGAAGATGTAGAGAACACAAAGGGTGGCATACCATGGGGACTAAAACGCCACATCCTGCGAGGAATCAACGCTATATATGACTTCTACATTCAAATTTACCACTGGCACCTATCATTCTATTCTTCAATAGAGATTTTTTAAATTTAAATGAAAATGAATTGAGTGATTATTATTTATTGTATATATCACACACGGCAAGATCACATATCACGTGGTAATGTCTCAGGCCAGCAGACAGACAAAATTTAATAGTGGAAAAGTTAGTGCATCCTTGGGTGTGCACCATTTGCCTCTCTCAGTGGTGGACGTCCATCATTATTAATTTGCATTATTTTTTATTTGTGCAGAAATTTTAGCCAGAGTGAATACTATTTCACAATCAATAAACTCTCATTTTAATTTCTTAAACGGTTCGGCTCCTGACACTGATGACACCTCGGACGATGGGCACCATGTTTTCGGATCTGCGCGCAAAAGCAGGCCAGTGGTGTCCGACCATTTATAAACTAAAAATGTTGATTTTAAGACAGGTTCGATATTTTCGACATTTTGAAAATGCAATTTCCAACTGAAAATGGCAGCGCGGTCTGCTTTTTGTTGGCTCAAATCTGTTCCTGAAGGCTGAATCGATTACACAAGAATGTTGATTGTAAATGAAAGAAACAGGTGAGGGTCTACAAATGAAGTTTAATGAAAATAGTGCAGTAAGCAAACATAAAAGTGTACAATCGTATGAAAATATTAAAACATGGCTGATACTCTCAGTATCCCCGAGTGTTTACGGAGAGATAAGTGAGGGAGAAATCCTCCTTACCAACTTGGCTCAGCTGTGCTCATGAGTGACATACCAGTAAGTAAATTATTAATTAAGTGAGGTGAGTGGGTTTAGGAACGTGAGCAAGGCTAAGGGGCCCTTAGTGATACGGGTCAGACGTGATTGCGCGTGTACCATGCGGGGGTAGACTCAAAAGTCAATGCATTTAAATTTTACTATGATCAGAACGGTAAATTTCCTGCCATTTTACTATTTTACAGAGATAGTATTTATGATGTTGATCTGTTACAATTAAAAAAATGGGAGATTGCGCAGATAAATAGATGACAGTATGAAAACACACATTGTCCTGAATGCGCCAACGAATTTGGGACAGTTCAATCAAAGTACTTTTTATGATCTTGCAACAAGGTTCTTCCCAATCAACCCTAAACTCATGACCCCTGACCTCGACAACGGATGCGAGAGCAAATGTATCAATTTTCTTCTTTAAATAGTTGTCGGCAGCTTTTGGTTATTTAAACTTAAGTCAAAACTCAAAAGTTTTTGGTAATTTAAACTTAACTCAAAAGTTTTTTTTTTCACTTTGGAGTCGAGATAAAATAAGTTTTAAATTATTAAATTATCTTTCAATAATTATTTTGTTTTTCGTTTTGGTTGAAATATAATATTTTGCAATATTCTCAATTAGAGAATTGAAAAATAAGTTAATTGGTTTAAATTTTCCTTTTGAAGTAGTAAGTTACACGTGTTAAGTTAATCCTGATTGGCTTATGCGTTCGTATCTCTGCCTACAACTTAGATTTAACCAATAATAATATGGGTGGAGCGTAGTAATAGTACATTTACTTGAATTTAACACGTCGTGTCAATCCCGCCGTCTTCCTCGCAGCAAGTACTGCATATTTTTTTAAATACAATGCTGTCATGACAGTTTCAGGTCCGATTTGAACATCATCAGAATAAAAGAAACGTGGGAGGTAAAAAATCTGCTGTTCTACGTCTATGAGTTCAATTTCTTCAGCTTTGGTTGCCATTACACTGTTAAACAAATTTGTGTGCTTGCTGCCCAAGTGCATCTGCGTATGATCACAGCAAATTTATGCATTTTCTGTGAACAATTTTTTTTTCCTTTTTAGAAGCTGTTAAGAAACAATAAAAAAAAGAGTGAAATAGGAAAAGCAACGAACAGTCCAAATCACCAGGTACTTCATTATTTGGATGAAGACCATCCTTATGTAAAAATCAAACCTGTGCAAGGTATTTCAATTGTGTTTAATTATACCCAGCAACACAACTTTGGATCACCAAGGTAAACTCAATTCATGAATCAGAAATCAGTATAATCTCTCAGGATGTAGTTGCCACCACTTGTAAATCAAAAAACAAAGAATGGAAGGCCTTGAGCCATCCGGCAATAACCAAAAATAAATACCATAACTGGTCTTGCTTTTAAAAGCGAAGAAGAAAAATTCAACTACCAGTGAAACACGAGGCAACGCGTGAGAAAACCCCCAGCAGTCGCAAAGCTGCCGGCATACAGGTAATCCCACAACG
>JAQGAS010001601.1:0-17176 GCA_034686365.1 Pachymerium ferrugineum
TAATTTTAGGGGTTTGATTTTTTTCACTGCTACCTTACATTTCTTTTTTTCAGCGCTAGCTTGTTTTTTGTGTTATTAAATTTAGTTTGCCCAAAAAGAATTCATTCTTGAGTTTTAATTGATCAAAAGAGAATGCAAACAGAGTTGAGTTCTATTCGAATTAAAGATAAGGTAAAATTCCAATTTTGAAATGACCAAGTTACTGTAAAATGCAATATTAAAAATCTAGTAATTAATGAGTCGGCTGTTGTGTGATAAAAGGGCAGTTATTTATGGTAAAACAAAGTTTTCAATTAATTAGAATAGGCATACTGTATTGAGTAATTTAAAGCAATCAGATGGTGTTAGGGATTGATTCAGAGCCTTCATGAAACGAAATTGAGGCAACGAAATGGTGACTAATAGATTTGAGCTACGTAATTGATATGTCAATGGGCTTTTTTATCAAATCACTCAATGTTTCATGTAAACATTAAATTAAACCACTTAGCTAAAAAAACTTTACATTCTAACCCTAGTGAATTCAAGAACAAATAAATAGTTAAGAGACTAGTGAAGGACTTACATTAGTTAAATACTTCCAAAAAAAACAATAGAGCCAAAATGATAAGGAAAATTATTCTAATTGAAGAAATAAAAGTAATTTTATCAACATGGAAAAATCAGCAAAAGATATCTAAGTTTATTGAATTTTGTTTGCACAAAAAATAAACCAGTTCTTGAGTCTTAAATTGATTATAAATGAACACAGGCAAAGTTTGAATTTAAGATTTATTCTGTTAAACATTCCATATAAATAAATTGGTGTTTGGTCATTCGTTTTAAGACTACAAAGAAGAAAAAAAAATTGTGATTTTTTTTTTATGACAATTAACATGAACATGCAAAACTAGATCAAAGTGAGAATGAATTCAATTTAATGATTTTACACATTTTTCATTTCAATTTTTATCTATTTGTAGATCCTGAAACAGAAAGTTATATTCCAATTTCTGGAAATAACGTAAATGTTCAAGAAATAAAGTCAGGTATAAGTTGTATTGGAGTGAAATAATATTATCTAAATTAAAATTTACTCAAACTGTAGGTAAGCATCACATGCAGCGCACTGTCCAAGGCAATTTGTTCATCAACCCTCAATCAGGTATGATTAAAAGAATAAGCTAAGTGGACTAGCAATAACTTATTTCTGTCTTTTAAGTCCCAACGTACACCGCGACACAGGCTCTCACCAAAAAGCAGTCTTGGTTATACCAATTTGGTTAAATTTGGTCAGGTTAGGATGAGTTGAGGTTAAATTTAATTTAGTTCAAATTTTTTAATCAATCTCATATAACTTATTTTACCTAATCTAACATATCTAATATAACCTAACCAAATTGGTGTTGGTGAACATCAACACTGCTTTTTGGTGAGAGCCTGTGATGTGGTGCGATGAGATACTTAAAACTTGTTGGGCCTTAAAAGGGCGTTACTACTTGGCAGCAGCCGAATTTGGGTTTTAGCACCAGTAGCATTAAAAATTGGGGTATCAAATAGTCCGATTTG
Source organism: Pachymerium ferrugineum (assembly GCA_034686365.1). NCBI lineage: Eukaryota > Metazoa > Arthropoda > Chilopoda > Geophilomorpha > Geophilidae > Pachymerium > Pachymerium ferrugineum. Next base: position 1,549 of record JAQGAS010001601.1, read on the forward strand.
CAATTTAAGAATATTATGTCCCAAAATTTGAATAGAAATTCAGTTCAAGTAGTATGCATAACATGTACTTCTTTAGCATAAATTAACACCGTGTGCAGTGCGATTTTTAACCACTCAGTGTAAAGGTATTCTGTAAGTTTCCACTTGTGTTTCCATATGACCTGAAGCAGAGAAGTACACGCATGGAGTACAGATAGACTTACCAATCTCTACAGATAGGTGCTACCACTTCTATGACAAGTCGTGGGTCAGCTACTTTCCTTCCCACAATGCAACATTCTTCTGCTTCACTACATATGGAAACATTGTGGAAACCTATAGCTTAACAGTGCCACTCTAGCAGCGTATACATATAAGAGGGACGTTACCTCTCCAAGTGTTAAATTAGGGACATTTTCACACTCCGATTTCTAAGAGTATGACAACAGCCCTGCCTTATTAAAAATGCATTCAATTATGGTTTAAGATGCATTTTTTACCGATGGCTCGGTAAAACATTGCGATATGCCTGGGGCCGTGAATAAGTGTCAATTACACCATTTTCGATTGCAAATATTGCTTGCGAAAGAAATGGTGAAGTGCAAAGCTATGAAACCATAGATTAAATAAGCAGTTTAAAATACTCTTTTTTTATAGCAACTATGGCCGATCCAAAACAACTAGAAAGATGCCAAACAAAACTTCAACAACTTTATAAAGAAGTAGTCCTTCCATCGGCCACCATTATGAGAGAAAAAACGGCACAAACGTTTAACTACTTTAATACAGAATTGTGTTCAGAGTCTGCAGACACTTTACTGACACTTGATCAACTCTTCGATGAAGACCAAGGCAAATTACCTAAGCGAATATTGATTGAAGGACAGCCTGGTTATGGAAAGTCAGCACTATGTGCAAAAATTGCGTATGATTGGGCCCATGGTGAGCAATACACAAAAAAGTTTAATTTAGTATTCGTTGTCCTGCTTCAAAATTTGGACAATGATAGCATTGAAGATGTAATTTCTAATTACATTGAATTATGTTCACCAAGAACTATCCATAACTTACTGGTTGAAAATGGAGAAAAAACACTCCTAGTTTTAGATGGCTTTGATGACTTACCACTAAATAACAGAATGTCAATTCTGCTAATATTATATCAAAAAAAGTATAAGAGGACGACAGTTGTTGTTACATGCAGAACTGGAATGTTCAAATTGAGTGTTCATGACCAAGATGAACTATTGAAAAAAAGCGTTCAGGTTAAAGACTTTAGTGACAGACGAGTTCACATTACTGGAATAAAAGACAGAGAGAGATTTTTGCAAAGATTTCTATCAACAAACGTGATTTCAGTACCGACTATATTAGATGAGCACTTTTCCCCGTTGACGGCAATGCGGAGACTGCGGCGGCCGATCCCGGGCAAGGAGGGCACCGTCCGTCCGTTCGGTGGGGACGGGAGACGGCGTGGAAGCCCACGCCGAGCCGGAAAGCAGCGGGTCCGGCAGAGCGCCGAGGCAGAGGCGCGTCGGTCATGCGCCGTGGCGTGTTGCACATGCTCGTCTCCTTTGTACTTAATTTTACTGACAGTAAACGTGCTCAAGTCAGGATACAGTCACTGTTCATCAAAAACTGAATTCTACAAATTTCTTTTCACTTGTCTTGTTATGCGCAGCACGCAGAGGAAGCAGAAAAAAAATGAAATGCACAACTTATTTCATTTTGATGAACCATTAAGTGAGTTTCACATTGCCCTTGCCGAGTTTGGAAAATTAGCTTTGCGTCAAATTTCGCAAAAAAATCCGCAATTTGAATGCAATGAATCGACCACCAATATCTACTCGTTGGCACTATTGGTCAATTCCAAAGGGTTTTTTCACCCACATCATAAGTCTTTAATAGAATTTGCAGCTGCGTATTACGTAGCTCTAGACTGTTTCAAAAATGTCAAGACTGACCTAATTCTAAAACCAATTACTCAATTGCTTCTTCAGTTGAATCAATCAAGTTTATTTTTTCCATTTCTTGTTGGCTTACTTCATCATGAAGCCAGGTTAGAATTGCTCCAGCAAATGAAAATAAATGCCTACTGGTTCCAAGCAAATGAAAACACTTTTTTGACTATGCTTGTAGAATGTATACCTATATATGAAACCATATCCACATTATACCCAGCTGTGGAACCCTTCATTCCTTCTTGCATTCACTTGGATTCTGCCAAGCTGGAAATGTTATATTCATCTTCTCTATTCCAACAACTTTTAGGAAACGCTATAAATAATGGAATAATCAGTCGAATTTTAATAAGCAATCTATTTGTCTTAAAATTTCCTTCTGACGTTGTGTTGCCTGAACTTGTCATTCGCATTTTGGCTGGTCAAAAATCAGATGTTATGTCGTATATGAATATTCAATGCAAGAAACTGAATTTCATTTTTGACGATCAATTTGAAATTTCAGATGAAAGTGAAGAATCATTACTCAACTACTTCAAGCTGTTTACAACCATTAGTGCAGAACACTACACTCTGTCATTGGGTGGTTTGCCTGTTTTCAAGGCCTTCATCAAATTTTTCGACCAAGAAGAAACTCTTGCATCCATGAAACTACATCATGTCAATGTAAAACTGAACATGGAAAATGAAGTTACTACTATTGACGAACTTGTTGAAAAAAATATAGTGCTCTCACTGAAATTAGATTTGAATGGACATTTAGATGTAAATCAAATTCTAAGTACTGTTACAAAGGCGTCTTTTCTAAATTCAATTTTCATAACTTCACTGGATGAGGCAATTACAGTTGACTTATTTCAGTTAACACAATCAGGGACCAAAGAATATACTTGCTTACAATTGCAAAACTGTATTGTAACTTGGTCAGGAACAGTTGAAAGTGTCACCTGCATTCATTCATTGAGCTTATTCAACTGTCAATTGGCAAAATCAATTTCTGCCATCCAACCCAAGATATTACATAGCAAGGCATCTCAGTTATTTCTTCAATCCAATTATAACTGTCTTCAAGAACTGATTCTTCAAGTGGATGACAAGTGCTGTGACCCAAATATTTGGACGACATTGAAATGTGAAAATCTTCAAATATTGGGCTTACGTTTTGACGAGACAGCAAATAGAGACACTGTCAACAACATTGGTAAATGGATTCTTCAACTTCCAATCCTCAAACGTTTGATATTGGAAAGTAACTTGAAAAAGTATGATCCAAGGATAAAAGTGACCACTTATCTTTTGGAGGAGTGGAGAAAAAAACGAAATTGTGCCAGGTTTTCAATTGATTACATTTTCAGTTGTTTAGTAGATGATCAAGTACAAGTTGCAACTTTTTCATTCGCACTGTCTGATTTGCTGTTTGCTTTAAAAAAGAATTACATCAATAGTATCAATGTTGTTTGCTCGATTAACGTCTGGAAACTAATATTGCAAGGAAACTATATTGATGAGTCTCTATTCTGTCTAAGTCATTATTACTACGGCCGTAGAGGTGAGGACGCGGGACTTTATAAATATATACACGATAAATTGCTCTCCAAACTCGATTCATTCTGCATTAAAATAATTTCAGGGTAAGTTTATTAAAAGTTTTATGTGAAAATACATTTTAACTTACTCGTTCAATAAAACTCCAGAAATACAGTGAAAGACTTGGAGCCTTGTTTAGGTAAGGTTAAAAAATTGCCAAATATAGTATGTTTAAAAAATTTGTAACTTAATTTAGGTGAGATCATAGAAAATAGAGATTTTCATACATTTACTACAAGAAGAAAAAGAAGAATGCAGCTTACAACACCCGGACACTCAACCATAAAATATAAGAAAACGGTTGTCTGTGAAAATTTTCCTTATGGTAAGTAATATTCCTATTAGACAAGCATGCATTAAATGTTAGCAATTTGTGACCTTGGTTGATAAGCAGTTGCATTCAACCAAGGTTCTCTTTAGGATCTTAGATTTAACAAAACCAAATGAGTAAATCTAATGAATTACGCCTCTACTTTAATTATTGCAGAGCAGCAAAAGTGTTTAATTCTCCAAAACTTGGTATTAAAAATTGACCAATCATTGTTTTTTATATTTTCAGATGATACTTCTTCAATTGACCTAAGTAAGTAAAGCTTTTCAATTATTATACAGGTGTGCGTATTATGGCATCAATCTAAAGCACAGATAAGCTTAGTCTCTTATAAGTATAGAAAGTGCTTGCTGACGCGTTTAGTTTAAATTTAATATAATTTCAATGGTATTGCATTCCTTCCTATATTTCTGCTTAAATTATTTGAAGAGTGAGACGTCTTCCTATTAAACGAAGTGAAATGTTATTGTTCTTACTGCTAATATAGAGTAGTTGAAAAGATATTTCTTATTCTAAAATTTAAGACTAGAATATAATAACCATAGTTAAGAATATTCATACGTTACAAAATATATATAACTTATGATTTAATTTAAAATATAATTTATATATTTACAGAGGCGAGTACGTCAGGATGTGAAAACATCAGTATTTCTACAATTGATCTTGGTATGTAAAACCTTTATATTATATCTAACAGAACTGCGTGTTAAGATACAGTTGCTCTACGTCCATCAATTTAGTAGTACAAGGTTGGCAGAATGTTCTAAAAAGGTTTGTGCTGTTTAGTGTTCAAGTAGTTCTATACGTTATCAAAGAACCAAAATTTGTTTCCTTAAATTTTAATAGTTACGATCTAATGTTATTTTACTACTACAGTAGAACTCAGTTACAACGAACCTCCAAGGGACTGGAAAAAATGGTTCGTTGTATCCGAGGTTCATTAAAACCGAGGTTCGTTTATAACGAACTAGTTCGTTATAAACTAAGATTTCCCAAATTTGAGGAATCTAATGAAAAAAAAAATAAATCACAATTTATAGAAGAATAGGATTGGACTGGTACCCGTCAAAACATAACTGCCATACTTCTAGATTTGGTTAAAAATTGGTCCACCCTCAGCTCTCCCCACCCCTTCCCCTTAGATATTGAGAACCGTCAACAGGAAGTTCGTTATAAACAGGGTGAATTTGGTCTGTGGGCATGAGAAATGGGGCGTTATAACCGAGAATTCACTGTAATACTAACTTATGTTCACACGGATCGAATTAAACTCGATTCAAAATGGCGCACTCGATTTGAAACTCGATTTGGTCACGGTTAGCAAAACCACTTGAACCGAGCTGACCCAACTGGTTTGGGTTATACTAAGTTCACACGAGGGAAACCGTGTACGGTTTGAAACTCGATTCACAAAGTAGTTTAAGTGAATCCGCGGTTCATGACTTAAGTGGTCATACGGACCGCACAAAACCTTAGTTCGCGCATTGGTTTATGGGAAGGGTTCACCCGATCTATCTTGCCCATCCGCTATGTTTTTTCACATGTGGAATCGAGTTTGGGGTCAAAACGGGGTCGAAACGAGTTGAAACAAGTGGTTTGACCTAAACCAGTTGGGTCAACTCGGTTCATGTCGTTTTGCTAACCTTGAGCGGTCACATGGTGACCAAATCGAGTTTCAAACCGAGTGCGCCATTTTGAATCGAGTTTAACTCGATCCGTGTGAACATAGTTTAATCAACTTGTTTCAACTCGTTTTGACCCCGTTTTGACCCCAAACTCGATTCCACATGTGAAAAAACATGGCGGATGGGCACGATAGATCGGATGGACCCTTCCCAGTATAACCGAGTTAGTAGTAAACGAAGTGGTTTACATGGGATTTCCTATACCACCAGACGGGACCAGACAATCAGTTCGTTGTATCTGAGGGATCGTTGTATCACGGGTTCGTTATAAGCGAGTTCTACTGTAATTTGATGCCTGGCAGTAACAATATTGTTAATTTTTTTTTAAAAATGATACTTCTGGTTATTGCTTGATTTGTTCTAGTTTGTTCTGCTAATTTTTTTATTTGTTCCATTTTAAAAAAGCCAAGAATTGCCAAAAAAGAATTTTGCTGCCAGATTGAGATCTGGCAGCACTTACAAATCAATGTAACATTGTTCCATAATTTTTAGTTTACAAAAAATGAGACAGTAGTAAAATATAAATTGTTTGGAAGTTGTTGTACGTAGTTGTTTAGGGTTATAACAATTCAACGTTATTATAACTTAATAAACAATATAATATGAGCTATGATTTTTACTATCGACTTTCGTTTTTTTTTTACATTTGTGCTCAAACTTTCCCCAATTGTTATCTGGCCTGCAGCAATACTGCAACATAATGACTGCCTCATTCATCACCAGATGGATCAGGACAATATTGAATCACTCCAGTCAGAACTCTTGGGATGTCCTGTAATTCTATTTTTGGAATTGTCAAATTATTATTTTCTAATGTGAAATATTCTATCAGAAGGTGTGGGCCTATTTCAAAATGTTAAATTGGCAAGCCAAGAACAAATTAGCACAAACAAAAATCAGATGAGAAAATTAAAATTTCAAGTAGTTGCAGCAAAATTTTTTTTGGCAACTCTTGGCCTTTGTAAAATAGAACAAATAAAAAAATTAGCAGAACAAATTACACTCTTAAAAATCAGTGTGTCAACATGTATAGTCTAGGAGTTTAACGTCATCGTTACACTGCAGAGCTGTCATAGTTTCACCTGTATGGTGTAATGTGTGTGCGGCTGAATCAGGCGTGTAATATTGCACTGCAAAGGGTGTACTTTGATGCGTGGAAACGTGCAGTGGACTACCTGCACCATCAGTAGTGTATTTTCGGTGTCTGTATGTCCCTTCCTTGGGTACATGGTCTTTACACCCAAATAGGTGTGGATTGGCGCTCACCGTACGGTACTGTTCACACCGTCTATACTCTGTGCCGAATAGGACATTTTACTTGCCATGTCGGTTAACGTCTAGTTCACACAATGGGGTGTATTTGCGCCGAACACCCTCAAACGTGTAAGTGCAGTTAACACCCCACCCGAGGACACAAATGTACACATTGCAGGGTGTACAAAATGGTTATACAGGCCAAAGGTGTACGTTCCCAGGACCCAAACGCAGTACGTATTTACACTGCAATCCTGTACAATGGGACAAGTAGTTACACCGCAAAACCGTACCATTTGACACCTCTATTTTTAAGAGTGTAGAACAAATCAAGGACTAACTAGAGGTATCACTTTTTTTTAAAAATCAAACGTAATGTTACTACCACGCATCAAGTTAGCAGTAAAACAATAATTAGATTGTAACTATTAAAATTTAAGGGAACAAATTTTGGTTTTTTTATAACTTATAGAACTAATTGAGCACTAAACAGCCCAAACCTTTTTAGAACATTCTGCCAACCTTTTACTGCCAAATTGATGGACATGTTTTACGTAACAGAATATGTTAAATTGATTTTAATATTTCAAGTAGAAGAAGAAGAAAAGTTAATGCAGTATAACTTGAAAGAACTTTATAAACAACTGAACATTCCTCGTGTTGCATGGATGGAAGACAGAATGGAGTTACCCATACAAGAATTCTACGTCAAACTCAAATTGACCTCGTCTGATCAAGAGATTCATCATCATGAAATGTTCAAGAAAATTGAAACCAAAAGAATTCTGGTCGAGGGTTTACCAGGTTATGGAAAAACAACTTTGGCTACTAAAATTGCACACGATTGGGCTGTTAACGAAGAATACATTCAACGATTCAATTTTGTATTTTTAATATCGATTAGAGAGTTACGAGACACACCGGTCATCGATGCAATTGTCAATTTAATGGAGATTTCTGGATTCGATAAGCCAGAAGAAGTAAAAAGAATAACAGAGAAAGAAGAGGAGAAGATTTTACTCATTTTGGATGGATTAGATGAAGTTGCATCGGAAGAAAGAGAAAAAATATTGGAAATTCTCTACAAAAGAGAAATGAAAAAAATGACAGTTGTCGTCACTTGTCGTAGTGGAGAATTCAGTTTAAAACGTGATGAGAGCAGAGCTTTATTCAGCGGTTTACCAATTAAAACTGAATTTTTCGATCTACGTGTCACAGTACTAGGAATCAAAAATGAAGACAAAATTGAATTCCTCACAAAATTCTTACAGGAAATAGAATCAGTTGACAAAACGATTGAGTATTTGGACAATCTAACTGAAACTACTCGAGAATTTTTTGATTCGCCTCTTTTGTTGATTTTACTGGCGGATATGGTAGTGAGAGAGAACCAAATTGGACCAACCACAACAAGGACAAATTTCTATAAAGACGTGGTCAATTTTATGATTAGAAGAAGCCAAGAAAGAAGAAATGTCGAATTAAGTAAATCTTTTAACGTATTTGATGAAAAAAATAAGGAAAATGGGTCGTTTAAACGCAAATTGCATGAATTTGGTTATTTGTGTTTCCAACGAGTTTGGGGTGGAGATCAATTGGAATTCGATGAGGATGAATTAATTGAGAGTACTCATCAATTGAGTTTGATCATTCGTAAAAGATTAAGTAATACAACATTCACCAGTTATTACCACCGAACCATTTTGGAATTTATGGCTGTTCATTGCATACACCCAGAATTTCTAAACAATTTTGTTTTTCCTGAATTTATACAAAACGAGTTAACTATAGATGTTGATTACTACGGAAAAACGTCAATGGTGACACCATTTTTAATTGGGTTAATGAAAGAAATGGCTTCTCATTATTTTAAAATAATTAAAGGGTAAGTTTATTAAAATTTTTATGTGAAAATACATTTTAACCCACTCGTTAAATAAAACTCCAGAAATACAACATCCGGACAATCAAACATAAAATATGAGAAAACGGTTGTCTGTGAAAATTTGCCTTATGGTAAGTAATATTCTTATTAGAAAAGCATGCTTTAAATATTAGCAATTTGTGACCTTGGTTGATAAGCAGTTGCATTCAACCAAGGTTCTCTTTAGTATCTTAGATTTAACAAAACTAAATGAGTAAATCTAATGTATTACGCCTCTACTGTAATTATTGCAGAGCAGCAAAAGTGTATAATTCTCCAAAAATTGGTATTAAAAATTAACCAATCATTGTTTCTTATATTTTCAGATGATACTTCTTCAACTGACGTGAGTAAGTAAAGCTTTTAAATTATTTTACAAGTGAGCGCATTACGGCATTAATCCAAAACGGTATCCGCACAATTAATCCCCGAAAATTCATATCCAGTAAATTCATCTCCGAAAATTCATCCCAAAAAAATTCATTTTTTAGTAAAATTCATCTCCAGTCAATTCCTCTCTTTTGGGTGCTAAAAATGAAACATTCAATTAATTAATTGAATGTTTCTTTTCTTGCATCTAACCGAGAATATGATGTTCAGGGGCGTAGCAAAATAAGAATTATCTTTTAAATATTGACCAATTAGACCTAAATTAAATACTAAAACTTAAACAAAAAAATATAAAAGTTGAAAGAAATCCTGATTTAAATTACACAAATTTTACCTAAAAATTATGCACATGTTAGACCACCACCTGACTTGCAATTGTCACGTGACAGGGTGGGAAAGGGCTGGACCATGACTCTTGTTCCAGGCCTGAAAAAAGTTAGCTACGCCACTGATGGATGTTATTTTCATATTCCTGGCGTAAGGGGGATTCTAGCAATATATCTTTTTTTGCTAGAAAGTTTTTTTTAAAGAAATACACATGTTTCCCTTTAGCCTACTTCACAAGTCAACTTGACTGTATGAGCTACTTGACTGTTCGGGGATGAATTTTACCTGGGGATGAGTTTTACCTTGGAATGAACTTACTGGGGATGAATTTCACCTGGGGATGAATTTTTCGGGAAGGAATTTTACTGGAGAAGAATTTTACCTGGGGATGAATTTACTAGGGATGAATTTTCGGGGATGAATTGTCCTGGTATAAATTTTCGGGGATGAATTTACCTAGAACCTTGCAGTCCTAGCTCTATTTCTGCTTAAATTATTTAAGGAGTGAGACATCTTCCTATTAAACGTAGTGAAATGTTATTGTACTTACTGCTAATATAGAGTAGTTGAAAAGATATTTCTTATTCTAAAATATACCATAAAATTTAAGACTAGAAAATCATAACCACAGTCAAGAATTGACAGATGTTACAAAATACATGTAACTTATGATTTAAATTAAAATATAATTTTTATATTTACAGAGGCGAGTACGTCAAGATGTGAAAACGTCAGCATTTCTTCAATCGATTTTGGTATGTAAACCTTTATATTATCTAACAGAACTGCGGTTGTTCTACGTCCTTATCAATGTGGCAGTAAAGGTTGGCAAAATGTTCTAAAAAGGTTTGTGCTGATTAGTGCTCAATTAGATCTATAAGTTATCAAAGTACCAAAATTTGTTCCCTTAAATTTTAAAAGTTAAGATCTAATTATTGTTTTACTGCTAACTTGATGCCTGGTAGTAAAATTACTGTAAATTTAAAAAAAAATAATATTTCTGGTTACTGCTTGATTTGTTCTAGTTTGTTCTGCTAATTTTTTTATTTGTTCTATTTTACAAAGGCCAAGAATTTCCAAAAAAGAGTTTTGCTACAACTACTTAGAATTTCAATTTTTCTTAACTGATTCTATTTGTGCTGGGTTAGTTTTAATTTGTTCTAGCCAATAACATTCAATCAAATGAGAAAATTGAAATTCTAATTCAGCAAAATTCTTTTTTGGCAATTTTTGGCCTTTGTAAAATAGAACTAATAAAAAAATTAGCAGAACAAATCAAGCGTTAACCATAGGTAGGTAGGGTTTTTAAAATTAACGGTAATGTTACTTCCAGGCATCAAGTTAGCAGTAAACAATAATTAGATTGTAACTATTAAAATTTAAGGAAACAAATGTTGGCTTTTTATTAACTTATAGAACTAATTGAGCATTAATCAGCACAAACCTTTTTAGAACATTCTGCCAACCTTTTACTGCCAAATAGATGGACATGTTTTACGTAACAGAATGTGTTAAATTGATTTTAATATTTCAAGTAGAAGAAGAAGAAGAAAAGTTAATGCAGTATAACTTGAAAGAACATTATAAACAACTGAACATTCCTCGTGTTGCATGGATGGGAGACAGAATAGAGTTACCCATACAAGAATTCTACGTCAAACTCAAATTGACCTCATCTGATCAAAAGATTAATCATTATGAAATGTTTAAGGAGATTGAAACCAAAAGAATTCTCGTCGAGGGTTTACCAGGTTATGGAAAAACAACTTTGGCTACTAAAATTGCACACGATTGGGCTGTTCACGAAGAATACATTCAACGATTCAATTTTGTATTTTTACTATCGATTAGAGAAATACGAGACAAATCAGTCATCGATGCAATTATCAAATTAATTCAAATTTCTGGATTCGATAAACCGGAAGAAGTAAAAAGAATAATAGAGAAAGACCAGGAGAAGATTTTACTCATTTTGGATGGATTAGATGAAGTTGCATCGAACGAAAGAGAAAAAATATTGAAAATTCTCTACAAGAGAGAAATGAAGCGAATGACAGTTGTCGTCACTTGTCGTAGTGGAGAATTCAGTTTAAAACGTGATGAGAGCAGAGCTTTATTCAGCGGTTTACCAATTAAAACTGAATTTTTCGATCTACGTGTCACAGTATTAGGAATCAAAAATGAAGACAAAATTGAGTTCCTCACAAAATTCTTACACGGAATCGAATCAGTTGACAAAACGATTGAGTATTTGAAAAATCTAACTGAAACTACTCGAGAATTTTTTGATTCTCCTCTCATGTTAATTTTATTGGCGGATATGGTAGTGAGAGAGAACCAAATTGGACCAACAACAACGAGGACAAATTTCTACAAAGACATGGTCAATTTTATGATTAGAAGAAGCCAAGAAAGAAGAAATGTTCAATTAAGTAAATCTTTTAACGTATTTGATGAAAAAAATAAGGAAAATGGTTCGTTTAAACGCAAATTGCATCAATTTGGTTTCATGTGTTTCCAACGAGTTTGGGGTGGAAATCAGTTGGAATTCGATGAGGATGAATTAATTGAGAGTATTCATCAATCGGGTTTGGTCATCATTCGTAAAAGATTAAGTAATGCAATATTCACCAGTTATTACCAGATTTACCACCGAACCATTTTGGAATTTATGGCTGCTTACTACATACACCAACAATTTCTAAACAATAATTTCGTTTTTCCTACATTTATACAACACAAGTTAATTATAGATTTAGATTACTACGGATCAATGGTGACACCATTTTTAATTGGGTTGATGAAAGAAAAAGCGTTTCATTATTTTCTTCTCATGTCCAGTAAATACATTAATTTTTTCCAAGATCATGAACATGGTAAAGGACGATTGTTAATGGAATGTGAAAACTTAGCACAAATCGAAACTGCTCTAATCCCAAACTTGCCGTCAAAAATTGGTAGTTTCTATAGCTCCGTATATCCACCGCATATTTACAAACGATTGGTCACACTCGGAGTGCAAAGCGGACGATTACAGGATATACATATCGATTTGGATGACGAACAAAATTTACCAACGGACATTGAACTTCCCAATGTTCACTTGCGTTCGTGGGCCAGTAGTCAAGCTATTGAAAGATTAAAACAAATCAAATGTCAACGTTTTCACTGGGCCTCTTTCCGTAATGAAGAAGAAATTAACAAATGTTTTAAAGTACTACCGCAAATTTCTGCAAAAGTACACATCTTTAAAATACGGAATGAGGCTGTAATCTATTTTTTGACAAAAAAGGATCAATGGCCGGCAAATATGGAGATTACTATTAAGATTGACCGGGATATCACTAATTCGCCAGTGGTTAAAGAAATGTGCAATTTATTAGACAAATGCCAAATACAATCGCTAGATATGTGGGTATTTAATAAAGGCCCTGAACTTGCTACAATTTTGTTTCACTGCAAAAGTGTGAAACGTTTAAAATTGTGGTGCGATAGAAAGTGTCCTGTATCGATGGATGCACTTTTCCTCGACAAACAATGGGAGAGTGTAAAACTGTGGAACGTTGAATTAACAGGTCCAGCAGTCAAAGAGTTTTATCCATGCAAAAGCGTTAAATTCTTGGGTTACAAAAGTTGTGCTTTTACAAGTAAAGTAACTGACATCTCTTATTTGGATTGCGATTATGATACGATGGGCGAATTAATGAGCTGTTCTTCCTGGCAGGGCTTTTACACCATTACAAAAATTCATTTACATCCACAACCACAAACCGATTACGATTGTGGGTTTTGGAAAAGTTTTAAATCATTTCGTAATCTTGAATGCTTAACTATATATGGTGGATACAGTTTGAAAACTTCTATTTTGAAGGAGGTTTTGCTCCTACCAATTCCAAATATAATACTGAACTATCCAATTTCAGAAGACGGGTTAAATTTGATTGAAGATGTGAGTGACCTTTCAAAAAATGTAATTGTTAAATGTTTAAAGACCTTGACCATTCACTTTTCTAACCGGGGTGAACTTAAAAAAAATGATGTTCTTAAAGGGATAAACATCCTGCAATACTGTTCAGAGAAAAAAATGAGTTTAAAAAATTTAAATTTAGGGCCATATGAAATTGATGAGTCAATTTTTGAAATTGATATTGTTTCCAATGTGCATATCAAATATTCCTTTGATAATCAAGATCGGGTTACCGTTTTGTTATCAATTATTTAAATCATTCAAACATCTAAGATGTATTGCTCCAAACAAACTACAAACTAATCTTAGTTTGCGCAGCATATTTTGTACATAATTTACACCAGATTAGAATTTATTTTATTTCTTCAATGTGTAAAGCTCAAAAACCAATATAGTGTCAATGCGGTTTTTTATGATATAAACTTAAAGCATTTTACAGTATTAATAAAAAGTTGGGCAAAAGTATTTGATCTCGTTATCAGTTAGTTCCATTTGAATTGTTTTATACCAGAAAATAAATTACACTTATTATATCTAATCTGCCAGGTTAATCTGGCCTTTGCTTTCATGACAAGGGGCAAACTACTTTACTATTAGTAATGGTCGTTTTAATTAGAAATTCTCCTAACTCTTGACGGAGAATTGAAATTCTCCTAATTACCCCCCACAACCACAGAACATAGGATTTAGGCCACTAAACTCCGGATGGATTAGCACTTTTCCCAGAATACCTGAAAAGAATTTTTTCCCCTATTTCTCTTACCGGAAATGACGTTCCTCTCTTTTCCTCCAACTCCACTTGTGCCTGCGAATCAGGTTGTACCTATTCTTTTTTTTTTCTTTTTTGTCGAGGGTGGGTGGGATGGAAAACAGTCTGTGGTTGTGGGGGGTAATTAGGAGAATTTCAATTCTCCGTCAAGAGTTAGGAGAATTTCTAATTCTCCGTCTCTTCCCCCCACAACCACAGAAAAATTTAAAAATAAAGGAAAAAACAACTTCCATTATGAATACTTGAAAAAACCGCGTTTATTTAACAAAACTAATGAAACAATTTTGCATGATAAGACAGTTTTGATTCAATTTTAAAAACTTCTAATCTGAAGTGTCGGCACTAACGCCCAGCGCCCTTCCGGCCCCTGGCTCTTCCAGCTATAGATAAAAAAGCTGTTAGTTCTCAATTTCCTACTGAATCAATAACCGTAGGAGGAGCTGAAACACACGCTTGCAGCAAACACCCTTGTGTGGAGTCCTCCAACTCCCTTGAGTAGAACTTCGCCCACGTGCTAGCCCGTGACCAAGCCCCAATTTTTAGCACCTGGTCTAGCGCCATCCCCTGTCTATTCGCTGCAGAAGACACAGCACCCCTAATCGAGTGAGTTCCGAAAATGGAAGTGTTAATTCCCGGTTCCTCTAAGGTGGATTTAACCCACCTCGAAACCGACTGTGTGGACGCCTGCTTTATAATCCTGCCATGAGTCAGGAATAGCATGTTTTGCTTTCCCCTGACGCTTTTGGACGCTTGCAAAAAAAGATTTCAAGTATGCACAGGATCCAGGGATGTGTCGCTAAAGCTCTTTATTAAAAAAGATTTTGGAGGCCTTTGGGACGAGGAGGTTTTTGTCTTGTCCAAGACCCATGATAAAGAATCCACCGAGATAGCCAACCAATCGAGGCGCATGCTTGCAACCTCGCTCACCCTGCGGCCTGAGGCTAAGAGCAATAAGGTTGCAAGTTTTCTACTCAGGTTGAAGAGTGACAACTCTTCCGACTTTAAAGATTTCAAATATCTCAGAACTACGTCTGGGTTCCAAGTGACTACCAGTTTTGGTTTGGGGGGTCGAAAATTATATGCCCCTTTTAATAGTGCCACAACTTCGGGCAATTGACCAATTCTGACACCGCCTCTAGGGGATAGTGAAGAAGATAAACATGAACGAATAGAGTTGATGTAGCTGTATGAGAATTTTGTCTCATGGACTAACATAGCAAAGAATTCGAGAATTTGGTCCAGTGGGGGTCCCATGGGATCCACGTTCCGTTCACTGCACCAATTGCTCCATTTTGACCATGCAGAGTTATATGCCTTTTTTGTGCTCCCCCTTTGAGCATTTGTGATGAGAGAGCACACTCGTTCCGAAAAATGTTTTGTTTGTAGCTGTTTGTGGACAACGTCCAACCTACCCAGTAATTCGGTTTTACTCCGTTGAACGTGTTCCCTGA
>JAQGAS010001602.1:0-17170 GCA_034686365.1 Pachymerium ferrugineum
TTATGGCTCGGGGTAACGAACACGCAAATAGATTTCTTCAATTTGATTCTCTCTATTCCGAATGTGGTGGTTTTAGAACTACGAGGTTCATATGGACTAGATGATAATATTCTAGAAGCAATCGGTAATAACTGTCTTCAACTTGAGATTTTAATTTTGTCCGGTAAATTTACTATCGATGGGATACACCGGTTTTGCCAATCAAAATCGGGGGGATCGAAAATTAAGCATTTAGACTTGGATTTGTCAGAATTGACAACTGAATTTTGTTTACTTGTTTTGCGTAACTTGAAACAGTTGAAAGTTTTCAAACCAAGAGGTCGTGTTCGTTATGATTGGGTTGCTGATTACGAATTAATCGATGCATTTCAAACATTGTTTGAAGATTTTGTTAAGAGGGGGTCACCAATTCCAACATTTCAGCTGTGTCAATTACCTAGAATATCTATGTTCACTATCAAAAAGGGAACTTTGCAGTTCATAACAAAATGTTGTCCAAATGTATCTAACCTCGACCTACATTTTAGAGGTATGTGGGAGGGTTATTGTGAAGAGCTTAAGAGTGGTAAATTTTGTTCGGAATGTGACACTCTTGAAAACTTTATAAACGAATGTCAGACTTTAAATTCTGATCTGATTGATATTGCAACAAAAGTAACTGGTCTTTTTTTGCTTAATCTTGATGTTAATTTGGAAACGATCGGATCAACTTTTCCTAATTTAAAAAAATTAACTTTGCGTAATATTATATTCGCGCCATTAAATCCCACAGCTAAAAGTCAAAATTTTTTTACAAAGTTACAATCCCTTGAAATTAATTCTCCCATTCCTTTTCGTCAGTTGAAGTTTTTACTTGACGGTTGTTTGCATTTGGAGGAATTAAATTTCTTTGGTAATGATAGTTTCCTCACTGATCACTTAATGATTAAAATATTGCATGAAGTGAATCCTTTAAGGCATTTAACCCATTTATACTTTGGTCGATTTAATGAAATAAGTAAAAAGTCTATTTTTGAATTATTGAATTTGAAAAACAATTTGTATGGTTTAGTCATAAGTTTTTGCGCCAAAATTACAAAACGTGATCGTGCAGAAATCGAGTCTTTTATTAAAAGAAACAATTACTGTATAGAAGTAAGATAATATTTCTTGTAATGTTATTCACATTCTATTGTTTACGATTATACGGGATGTATTTGTTGCGTACTAATCTGTAAAATAAAAGTTATCAAAATTAAAACTACGTATTTTGATATAAGACCAGTCTAAATAATGGTTTTTGAATTATTCGCCGAATTTTTTTCAGGAATTTTTTTTTTATTGCGATTTCCTTAATGCACAAGAGAGTAGTAGTACAGATACAAAATAGATTTATTCAATCTCTTGTGAATCTGTACTAGAACAAAAGGAAAATTTGTAGATTAATGTGTAGTACGATAAACTACACAGAATGTTTTTTTAAAAATAAAATTAGCGCCGCCTTCGTTTTGGAGCAGCCCTCGTTTTGCCGCCGCAGCTGACCTCGGCTAAAAAAAATTTGCCGCCGCGGCTGCAAATCGCGGCGATACGGTATATCAGGTGGTTGTTCAGTTTAAGTCAATTCGGAGTTGGCGGGTGTGGGACACTGTACTACACTGGGACACTGTAGTCCGGCGTAGCGACGCCTACCGGCAGAGGGTAAAGTCACGACAAAGTCACTTAAAATGGCCGCGATCTGCACGTTGAATCCCAAAGCCGAAGTTGCGAGAGCTGCTCAAGCATTAGCTGTAAATATCTCCGCTGCTAGAGGTATTCAAGATGTGCTTAAAACCAACCTGGGCCCAAAGGGTACAATGAAAATGTAAGTTTCGTATAAAAACCGATCATAAAACCAGACGGCATCGCCCACGAGGAATTTTAGGCTTAAAAACTGGTTCAAATATAAATCCTTTTGTCTCCCAGGTTAGTCACTGGAGCTGGAGATATCAAAATAACGAAGGATGGGAACGTACTACTTCACGAAATGGTTAGTAAACTCCGTGGTATTATAAAACAAAAGATTAACTCAATTTTTATTAAATAGCAAATTCAACATCCGACGGCGTCGCTCATCGCCAGAGCCTCAACCGCCCAAGATGACGTTACAGGTGACGGAACGACATCAACCGTTCTTATAATCGGAGAATTATTAAAACAAGCTGATTTGTACATCAGCGAAGTAAGTTTTTCTACTTTGGACACGTGATACAGTTTTATTAATTCATAAAACAATTTTTTTTTCAAGGGTCTGCATCCTCGAATAGTAACCGAGGGTTACGAATTAGCCAAGAATAAAAGTCTGGAAGTACTGGAGAAAATTAAAAAGACTCAGGAAATGACTCGGGAACTTTTAATTGATGTTGCGCGAACATCGCTGCGCACTAAAGTTCATCCAGATTTGGCCGACATTTTAACCGAGGTTTGCGTCGACGCTGTATTGGCTATTCAGCAGAAAGATGTGCCTATTGATCTCCATATGATTGAGATAATGGAGATGCAGCATAAAACGGAAATGGATACGCAACTTGTTCGCGGTTTAGTCTTAGATCATGGGGCGAGACATCCTGATATGAGAAAACGGGTTGAGAATGCTTACATTTTGACATGTAATGTTTCATTGGAATATGAAAAAAGGTTTGGATTTTCTTTGACTGGTTTTAATTTGTTTATTAATTTTTTTTTAATTTCTTTAGTGAAGTGAACTCGGGATTTTTTTACAAATCGGCGGATGATCGTGAGAAGTTGGTTGCAGCTGAACGACAGTTTATTGAGAATCGTGTGAATAAGATAATTGAATTGAAGAGAGCAGTTTGCGCTGATAATGATAAAGGATTTGTTGTTATTAATCAGAAAGTTAGTATGGAATTTTTTGAAAATAAGTTTTGCAAATAATTGGCTGTTTTTTAAAAATTAAATTAAAGTTTGCTGATTTTTTTTTAGTTTTATCACGAAAACTTTCCAAAAAAAAAAAATTAGCGAAAATGAAAAAAGCAGCCATAACCTTGTAAATTGTATAATAATTTTAACTTACTTTTGTTATTTTTTTAATAGGGAATTGATCCATTTTCTTACGATTTACTTGCCCGAGAAGGAATTGTCGCATTACGAAGAGCTAAACGTCGTAACATGGAACGGTACTAATTGCCCAAACACAAAATTCTATCACAATTAATTACACATCTTTTTATAAACAGACTAGCCTTAGCTTGTGGTGGAATGGCGATGAACTCTGTTGATGATATGACACCTGAATGTTTGGGTTACGCAGGAAATGTTTATGAATACGTTTTGGTGATTTTTGCTATTCCCAAAACTTTATAAAACGAAAATTCTAAAACTTTAAATCTTTCAAGGGTGAAGATAAATTCACGTTTGTCGAAGATTGCAAAAACCCGCTTTCTGTTACAATTCTTATTAAAGGCCCGAACAAATACACTTTGACTCAAATCAAAGAGGCCATTCACGATGGGTTGAGAGCGATTAAAAACGCGATTGAAGATGGTAAAATATTTTAATAACAAAGTTGAAATTTCATTTATTTATTGGTGGACTTTTGTCATTTAGGATGTCTAGTTCCTGGTGCTGGCGCTTTCGAATTAGTCGCCCATACTGAGTTGACTAAATACAAGGAAACAGTTAAGGGACGAGTTCGTTTGGGGATCCAAGCATTCGCTGATGCTTTGTTAATCATTCCTAAAGTTCTTGCCGCTAATGGCGGTTACGACATGCAAGATACTATCGTTAAATTGCAGGAAGCAATCGCCGATTCTGGTGTGCCACTTGGTGTAGATTTATCGACTGGTAAATTCATTTTTAATTTTAATTTCTAGTTGTCATTAAAATTTCTCTCGTAATAATTTTTAGGGAACGCTTTGGTTCCGAGTGACGCAGGAATTTATGATAATTATCGTGTTAAACGACAAATGATCCACTCATGGTAAATTATAAAGTTTTGGATTTTAATACATTAAAAACTAATTTTTTCTTAAAAATATTTTTACAGCACTATAATCGCTAGTAACTTGTTATTAGTTGATGAAATTATGCGAGCTGGAATGTCATCATTGAAGGGATAATAGAATTTCTCATCTTTGTTTTTTTTTTTACATTAAGTTGCTATGCCACAGCTTTGATATAACATTAAAATAAAAAAGAAAAAAATTAATTTAGTGCAACTAAACTTATTTTTTGCACGCTTGACATTTCGGTGTCCTTTCTCTGTACGGGCCCGGGCAAATTTTTCTACCTAAAATGTATAAAAAACATGAGAAAGTTTTAGATTTCTGAGTCGTAAATTTTTACATAGAGATCTAGGTTTGGGCATTGGTTTAGGTTTCTCACTCTTTTTCATGAATTTACCGACGTAATATTCGGGAGATATTCTGAAGATGGGATCGGAGAAGAACACGCATACGGAATAGGTTAATAGAAGACACAAGCAGAACATCTTAAAGAAATATAAATTTTAGGTTTTACTTTTTAAAAATTCTAATATTGTACCGTGCTCAAGATCCGTCTCTTCATGGTTGTATAACAAGAAAATAATTCTCCAATTTCTGGTTTGAATGTGAGTGGAAAAAATTTTTTTGGTTTAAAAATAATTTTTTGCAAATTGATAAAACAACGGTAAGAACTTTCATTTTATGGTTAGAAAAATATTTATTCACCCACTCCCTAAGTACAAAAATACAAATGTTAAAAAGTAGATCATATTTTTTATATAAAAATAATCAAACGTCACTGTGCATCGATCCCTTTGTTTTCGCTTCCAATGGAATGGTTTCAGGTTCGGGCGGTTTTGGTATGCGACGAAGTTTCAGTGGATCAATTGACTTACAAATGTTTGCCATCATTATAACTGCTAGTAATACCATCAATGCGATTAATGAAAGGCTGAGAAAAGTGGCCCAAGAATCGGGATGATACGATAACATGATGATGGGAGATGTACAAATAAGTAGTATTTTTACAACTTGTAATTTAAATTTTAAAACGGTTGTTCTTGTTTAGGTTGAACCCAAATGGAGACGAATCTGTTTCCAGTTGTTGGCTCGTTCCAGTAGTATTTGTATTTTGTAAGGCAGAAAATGGCGTTGAGGACTATGATGAACGCTACAATGCCGAGTCCAATACCGAGGGAGACTTCTTCCATGGCAGTTTCTAGGTAAGAAAAAGTTTCATCGGTAATTTTGAGTTGGGGGATTCAAAGCGCGATTTTTGATGGCCAACGCCCTTGACGTTTTTTATCCACGTTAATATGTTATGTTCGTATTAATTTTTTATTTGGTAATTCACATTTCAGAATTATTGTCTGATTTTGTTTTATTTTTCTGTTGAAAATTTAAATTTGGTTTTTTAAAAATTTGTTAGCTTACCTCAAAGCGTCAAATTCCTAGCAACCATATCACGTGAGGCAAGTCAATAATGGCCGCCAAGTTTTCGGGAGTTGCCACCAGAGGGTGTAGGATCGTTTTTAGGCGGAAAATTTTAAAATGAGTTTTCCGAGTTTCAGTTTTAATGTTTTGGAAACGAAATTAAATAGTAAATGAAAATGAAAATGAATTTAAATGATACGAAGAACTTTAAGAGAAAAAATGTAATATAAAATATTCAAAGTATTTCGTTGCTAAAACCGTGACTAAATGGTTGAACGTATAAAGAGAATGGATTATTAATCTCTAATGGCACAGTCAACAAACTAAAGTCAACAATCAATTCATTACTCAAATGTAGCTCAAAACGATTATCTATTACACTTAGTAGACTTACAATGATTAAGTTTTATCACGCACTGTCCATATCTTGGTCTCTTCAAACTTTCCGACCCTTTGCCCTTTTTGCGCAAATTTTAGGTTTGTGGCCACTGGGAAAACTCGAGGATTTACTGCAAACGAAGCCAAAATTGCGGCAAAATCTGTATGGAATTTTTATTTTAATTTTATATCCACTAGTTGCACTTGGTGGTGCAATTTTCTACTGGATATATAGTCTTTTTTACGTGTGGTTGGTTGTTTGGTTCGTAAACCATCTTTATGTGATAACACTATTGATCCGATTTCATTGCCGAAACCGGAAATTAATTCAAATACTGGACAAAATATTTTCAATAGGAGGACATTTGGAATCAACGGCCAAAAACAATTGGATTCCATCGGTTTACTTATCATTTGCAACAATATTTATTCTGATTATTGAAGGAATTAGTCGTTCCTCCAACGTTTCCGTATACAATTCTGAAACTGTTTCACTGCTTCACCCCGTAGTCAGAATCGCGCATGCGCTGCAATGCCTAATGCAGTTATCTTGCGAATCGATTTTGGTGTTCTGCTGTTTTGCTTTGAAAAATCAATATAGACAGATTTTTCGCCTTCTGAAAAGCAGAAGGGAAGTGCAATTTTACTGTCAGGTTTATGCGGAACTTTGTCACGTGACGTCTGATTTGAATAGTTTCTTCAGTCCGTTACTTTGCATTTGTATTTGTCATTCGTCGACAAGAATCTGCGCTTTGTGTTACGAATTTATTAAACTTGTAAATGGTGAGACGTACACGACCAAACTGAAGTGGGTTTGGGTGATGATGTCATCTGTTTATTATTTAATGAAGATTTTGTGCGTTACTGCTTCTTGCAGCAGTGTTATTGACGAGGTACAAAGTGTTTATAAGAGGGAGTTTGCGCAACTTGAATTATACCTATACAAGGGATGCGCAGAACCGGAGATAGGCCCGAAAATTAGTTTTATGAGCATCCCGTAAATAAGTATAAGTCAAGTTGCGCAAACTCCCTATTGAAGATTTTACAAATTTACTTATCACCTTGTATTGGATGCGTATAGTTATTGTCATATTGCAGATTTGCTATTCAGTATAAGTTCCTAAGTTTGTGAGTTATAAGAAACAACAATACTGAACTTTTACTTATACATAGGTAGGAAAAACTGGAAAGAGTTTGCAAATAGCCATTGCTAAAACTAGAAACAAACCTGCACCTTGGTCTGTAAGTGGATTATACATTATACTATTATTTTGTCTTATTGGTTTACATTCTGTGTCGTTTACAGCAGTTTTCACTAATTAGTGCTTACAAGCCGCCACCATTCACTGCTTACGGGTTTTTTGTTGTTGGTAGACAACTCTTTGTGAAAGTAATTGCAGTTCACGTAGTGTTTTCCACCATCTTTAATGACCAATGTTTTGTTTAGATAATTGGTGGTGTTATCACTTACTTGATAGTTCTACTGCAATTTAAAATTGATGTATCTAAAAAAGAAGGTAGCTATAACCAATCAAGTATACTGGCATAAAAGTACCTCTCAAGGATATTTCAAAATTTTTGCAAGGGATTGAATTGTAAGGGTGCCTTTAGATGTCTTGTACTCTCTGGGCATTGAAATATGAGTTGACAATACTTGCATATCTTTTTGTTCAATTAAAGCTTTCAGTTATTACAATTATTCAAAGATTCCTATTTTGTCTGAGGTAATGTGTGTAATAAATGAGGTGCTTGTCAGATTTAGGTTACAATGTCATTTTGTCGGTATTGTTGAAATTGCAATAAAAGACACTACAATTGAGCAATATGACTATCCTACTTTGTGTTACTCATCCGTAACATGATCATTGACTCTTACGATGTTAATGCAAGGCTTATTACAATGTATGATTCAGCCCTTCGTTTTGGATGTATACTCGCTCACTACTACACATTGGTAACACTTTCTCCAATATTTTCTATTGACTATTAATTAACGTATTAATATTCAGGCCGGATTTATAATGGAGGCTGTTTTAGGTCACATGATTTTTGAAGAGGTACAACTTAATGACTATTACGCAAAACAGGGGTCGTTGCCAACAAAAGAACATGACCCAACATGTACATGTACATTTTAATTAAACTTCTTACAAAAATTTATTGCAAAATTCTTGTTACAGTGTTGCGAATATACGGTACATTAGTACTTAGTGGAGCAATGGTGGCTGGAGCCGCTATGCTGGCTTTAGCCACAGCAATTGTGTTTGTATGATATCTCTATAAAAGTTGAATTTTTCTTTTCATTTAATTTTCTTTGTAGTATAAATGTTGTTTTATAATTGTATACCTCTGCTTCTCAGGATTGCAAATCATTTTAGGCGTGGTATCTACTATTTTTTATTTACATTGCAAAGTAATTAACTTTTGAAAGGGAAATGAAATAGTACATTATAAAATTAATTTTCTTTCAGCTTTATTATGAGGTATTAGTTTATTAATTTAAAAGTTGCAATTTATAACTGTAACTTTCTAACTGCAGAGTTGGATTGTAACTCTTTTATTGAGCTATTATATATTAGATGTAAGTGAAGTTTATTCTGGAGTAAAAATACGGGTTTGATTGGTATTCATTTGGTTTTTCAGATGACAATTTGGCTAATCGTGTTTGAGTATAATGCAAAATTACGAGGACAACGATTACATTCAAGTGCATCAATTTTTAGACGGCTTTGTCATTCTAGTAGTTCGTTAATGAGATTAAGATTTAGGCGGTATAGATAAAATTGTAAATGATTGCGATCTTGGCAAAATAAAGAAAGGATTATGTAAATAGAAAAAAATATTTAGAGTTGGAACTGAAAATCACTTTTATATTGTTGTGAACTTGCACAAAATAATGTAGACCATGTGACCAAGGTCAGGTGACAAGCAACAAAGGAATATGCAACCCTAAATGCAATGCTTATTTACACATTTCCTAATGGTTATATGCTAATTTTCATGTGTGCAATGAATACGTTTCCCGTGTCCCTAGCCCTTTTTTGGGAATGCAAACCTGGTTTCAAAGCTGTAAGTGTTTAATTCTATAACTCCCAATATACCAATTACACAAATCTTTGTAATAAGTTATGATTTCCATATGGAAAGTGTAAATTTTTAATGTAATAGATAGTTATTACATTCAAAATCGAAATTTACACTATTATAACTGCGAAGTATCACAAATTATATAGCTGTGAGTTTACCAAAACTTACTATAAGCTTATGTACCTTTGCAATGTAAATGGACATTGCTTACAAAACTCAAATTGACTTTGTAACTCCACTTTACAGTATGATTTGTGTAAATAGTACTATAACTGAATCAAAAGTTAAATATCCTTATTATTGAAGCTTTGCTATGAGGGCGATGCTTGTCACTACCCTTCATGGTGCGATGGCGTGTCAGAAGAGTGTCCCAAATCCCTTCAGATCACTGATTTTTCTCCTTGCTTAAATGCAACTGGTATCTGCCTTGAAGGAAAATGCATTGCATCCATCTGTGATAAGAAAGAATACAAAGAATGCACCTGCACAAATCTAGAACACGAATGTCACATTTGTTGTCTTGCAAATAACATCTGTCAACCAGCAATGTTTTTGGACCTAGCTGATAACCGCGGTAGACCCTACGTACGACCGAACCACGTAACTTGCAATGGCGGAAAAGGGGTTTGTCAAAATGGGCTGTGTGTAATACCTGACGACATAATCCCGAAAGACAGAGTTACCACTAAAAAACCGAGAGATATGCATAAATTTCATAATGCGAAGGCCTCAGATGATGATGTTGATAAATCGCCGCGTCAATATTATGATGAAGAAGCTACAACGAGGCGTCCAAAAAGACGTCAAGAGAAAATTACTAAAAAAGATTACGAGGAAATTATGGGAGCTGTTGATACAGTTGAAAGCATATCGATGGCCACCATTATTATGTCTGTTATAGCCATTGTTCTGTGTTTGTTAATTTGTGTTTGTCTGTTGTCTATTTGCTTGTGGGTGTCTTATGCGCCTAGAAGTGAAGTGTCTTTGGTGGTGGTAAGAGAAACAACTAGTGTTGAAGAGGGAAGTGAAAGTTCCAAAAGAGATACATCTTGACAATTTTTATAGTCATTTGCGACTAAAGTAAATTAAAAGTTGATTTATTTTTAAATTTTTAAAACATTATGTGTAAGTATTGATCTTCTACAGTCATCAAAACAATCATGCCGACTAAAAAAAATTCAATCGGCCATTATCCAGTTGTATAAAAAATTTAAATTAGGCTTAAAATTATCATTATAATACTAATATAGTTTACCAACAATCGTAATAGCAGTAAACTGTAAGTAACAAGTAAATGACAACAAACCTATAAAGTTTTATCTCGCACGCATGCAATTCTTCATTATTAACTCTAGGGTACAGGGGCGAGACGGATTCCAAACGTCGCAATTTAAAAAAAATTTTTCATTCTTATTTTCATTAAATTACTGCAAAATTTTTCAAGATGGAACCCAAAGTAGTGAAAATGCACTATCATCTCAATATGTTTTCACATTTTCCTTGCTGCACAACCCGGAGTGTTTGTGCACCCAGTACAAGGGAAGTTACAATAGTCCCTTTTGTCAAAAATGGAATTGCCTTTAATGAGGAAAATTTAATGGCTACTGTCAGGGAAGAGTACAATAGAATCAAAGACGTGCCAAAATTGGAGCGCTTGATCCAAAAGACGTGGCTTTGTTACTCGGAGAAAACTCCAAGTTTGAAAAATAGAATGAAATTTCGATTGTACTCAGCTGAAACGGACGAAGAAACCGGTTTGACTCATTTGAAGTTAGGACTGACCAACTGTAAAGAACACTTGGGAACAAATTGCTTACTCTTCCCGCATGATAAACGTCAATTGCAAACGATGGGAGTTTTGAATTTTTGTAACAGAAATGCCTATTTCGCCCAGTGGTTAGGAGCTGGAGTGCTCATTTTGACACCTGAGAAGAAGTATATTTTTATTCGACGATCATGTGAATGTTGCGAGCCGAGACCGTTGCTGGATCGGGTTTCAGGATTGCCGGACCCAATGGTAATTTACTAGAAAAAGGAAATATGGTATTAGCGAAGTTAAGTCAAATTTCATTCTTTTATTAATACTGCGTTTTAATTTTTTTTGTAATTTTTAGAAAGTTCCACTCTCAGTAAACAACTACGACTTGGCTAAAGCTACATCCGAAGATCTCGTACATGAAGTTTTCTTGTCTGTTTACCGTGGAATTAAAGATGAAATCGGATTGCCAGCTGATGCACTTGAAGAAATTGAGTTGTTAGGACTTGTTTTCAATAAATGCAAAGGCGATCGTCCAACTCTTGAGTTTCATATAAAGTAAATTCACTGTAAATATTCTAAATATTTATTTACAATAAATAATTTTTTTTATAGAACGTCGTGGCCAACGCAGAAGGTATTATGGGCGTACATGAACCGAACTGCGAAATTATGCTATAATTCATGCAACATCGCTTACACTACTGAAGAAGAGGTGAAAAACACTCCGCTCAGTCATTCCATGTTTTTCAAGGGACTCGCCCCTGCTGCCAAAGGCGCCATTCTGTTGTTGCGGGAACAGATAAAACAACAGAAAGATGCGGAACGTGAAAAAAATCGTGGAAAATGAAAATTCGAATTTATGGAAAAAAAACATTAAAAAAAAACTTGTTTTGATGTAACATTTTCAGTAATTAAAATTTAGAGTTTATCAACACTCGAAAAAATAGATCGTCAGATAACCACAAGAAGGCGCTCCACGCTTTATCTGTTTATGACGTCATTTCCTTAATATTGAAACACGGGAGAACGGAACAATTGCTAACGAAGAAAAATCCAAAATCCTGATAAAATCTTTGGAAACTAACCTGAAAAGTAATTTAAATGAACGATTTGATGTAGTAATTAAGTAATTTGTAATATGTTCACACAAGATTTTATAAACTGAATTTTTATTAAATTTTAGACCATATTTTTCGATACACTCGGAGAGCACTCAAAGCCAACTAAGATGGAGACTCAGCGAAAGCCAGAGGTTCACTCAATATTTTCATAAAATAAAATTATTACTAATATAAATCTCATTTTAGGAGTCTGTAATTAACCGCGATTACGATTCAATGCATCTTTTCGATTGGCCAATCGTTGTCTACAACGGATTAAGCCAAAATATCGATTACCGACAAGATGATCCACGTAGACAAGACTACTGCCCCTGGTGTCGAGGATTCGGCAGCGCGCATTACTACGAACCCGATCCGTGTCCTGGATGTCGCGGCACCGGTGTAGTCAGCCCGCTTCAACAAGAATACCTATTTCATCGCTTTTACGCACGTCTTGAAGACGAAATCTATCCCGACTGGCCCTGCTGGCATAAAGATAACATGCCCATTTTTCCGCCTAAAGAAGGCCAATGGAACGACTTCGATACGGTAATGTCATATAGAGCACGACTAGCAGAGATTAAATGGGATGAAGCGAGAAGAAAAAAGTTTCCACAACGCGCTAGTAGGATTCAATACCCGCCGCCCAGAGTAGAACAAATGATGCGAGCTATGAAGACTTCGAGACGTCATTTTCCGATTAAACCGGCTGAGTTGATTCGAGTTTCGACCGTTCGACCGAAGACCGAACCACCGGTGTTTAACCCTACCAGATACAAAATTTCGTCACGGGATATTATTGGGAAAATGGGATTGAAGATGTATAAATTGGAAGAAAAATGGAAACCGTGGCAGAAGAGTGATTCACCCGAAGAGTTTTATGTATCGAAACTTCAACTTGGAGAGAGTGATTCCGGTTATTCGGGAGAGATTAAGCGGTTGAAAATGGAAAAACTTCGAATGGAGGCTGATTTGAAGACGGAGCGGAAAGTCAGGGGGGAAATTATGATGAAATTAGATGAATTGTCGGGAAAAGAATTAATGGAAGAAGATGGGAAATTGATCAAGTGCCAGGAGAAGATTATGAAATTGGAGATGAAATTGAACGGCGTTGAGGAAGATTTGGCGAAATTAATGTCGTTGAATAGTGGCGCAAAAGTAGTAACTTTAGCAAAGATTGGGAATGGGGATTTGCGAAGAGTAGGCGATGTTAATAGGAAGATTGAGTTTGAGCAGACGAGAAAGCTATATGTAAAAAGGGGGGCCAGGGATGGTGAATGGGTGGTTTTATCTAAGGGGATTACATTGAAGGCAATGAATGGCGAATTGCTGACTGATGCTGAGTTTATGTTGGGGATGACGTTGGCACAGGATACGGCTTTTTTTCCAGAGAATAAGAAAGAAGTTTCGCCACGGGTTATTAAAATTGTATCGCATATTTAAGATTAAAATTTTAGTTTGAAATTTTTTTGGTTTAACTTTGGAGAAAATTTTTAATTTTGTATTTTATTTTTGTGATCTGTTTTTTACTTTTTTTCTGTATTTCTGAAGACCAGAAATAAATGTTTGATAAAAATCTGCTGGTGATTTGTTTAACCAATAATAAAAGATAATTTAAATTGTTTTTTACCTTAAAATAAGAATGCACTTTTATAAAACAATAAAAGTTCCTTAAGTTAAATATAGATTAACGTATTATTGTGATCAAACATTTCCGTATCAAATATCGCCATAATCCTACAAAAATAAAGTCGAGTTTAATATTTTTAAAATGAAAATGAGACTGATGTTGATTTCAATTCGTTTTAATTATTAAAAAAGAAATTAAATTTTAAATCTAAAAAATTGAAGTTTATTATATTGAATAAAAAAGATTTTCTTGTTTATAAAATGTATATCGACAGTGTGGAGAGAACCATATTTAGATAGGATCGGTCTGATCGAGAAAGTTCGGTTCGGTTAACATTGACTAATTGCTGAATACGTATTACGTAAGGTATTGATCGTTGCGCGAATGAAAATAGTTCTCTTAAATTATCCCTTAAAAGAAATTTTTAGAGTCGGTTATTATATACACGGTATTAAAACGAAATTGTAAGTACAAGTTTTGACTAGCGAGTTTTTTACTGACGAATTATAGATTAAGCAATCATGAAATCAACGCGCAATAATTTAATAAGGTGAATAAACTCATCTTTTGTCTCCGTTGATCACTCTTCACCACAGCGCGCTCGATGACGGTTTGGTTTGGTTCCGCTTCTCGAATTTTAAGGATTTCGGTTTGTTTTTCTCTCAGTATTTATTAAGTACCACGGATTCCGAGACTTTATGATTTATGATAATGTTAAACTAAGTCTAAGGGAAGGGTGGAATTTTTTAATTCTGTGAGGTATATATCCCTTTAAAATGGCGCACCACAGCGCGCTCGGTGACGGTTTGGTTTTTTTCCGCTCCTCGAATCCTCAAATTTAAAGGTTTTGGATTGTTTTTCTCCAATTCAGTATTTATTAAGTACCACGGATTCCGAGACTTTATGATTTATGATAATGTTAAACTAAGTCTAAGGGAAGGGTGGAATTTTTTAATTCTGTGAGGTATATATCCCTTTAAAATGGCGCACCACAGCGCGCTCGGTGACGGTTTGGTTTTTTTCCGCTCCTCGAATCCTCGAATTTTAAGGTTTTGGAAAGGAATCTGGTTTTAGGTCAGTGACCGAGTACACTTTACGGAGGAAGTAAGCGTATTTAACTTGCATTGCTGTGGTTTAATATCCTGTATAACAATTTTATTCGATATGAGGCATTTTGTGTTAGCAGAAGGTTAGCTGAACCAGCCATGACAAACATTATATCGGGATTTGCTCAATATTTTTTTGACTTTTTGGTGTGCCTACGTTTTAATTGGTCCGTCATATATGGCTTATATGACCTTTCTCATTGCAAACGTTAAATAGTTTAAACCAGAATTGCCTATAATGCATATTTGGCCCCATTTCCGGTTCATGCATTTTACAACTTATTTTATTTATTCAAAAAAATTTTAAGGAAGCTGAATATACTTTATAAAGCAGTTTAGGTCACAGTGGTTTGCTAATGGGTTAACCGACCGAGTGTACACTTTATAAAGCAAGTAGGCAACCTTAATATTGTTATTTCAATGTTGAAAAAAGTTTATTTTTTGAACGCAAATCCAAGTGTGTAAAATATTTTGCTCCTGCTAACTTGTCCAATCAAGGAGATAGATGTAACTCCTTGGTCCAATGTAACATCTATTCTGGGCAATGGATATACCGTCTTTTTAGTAACTACATTCAATCTTCTCCAGTCTACTCAAAATCTCCAGTTTCCATCTCTTTTCTTTATTTGTATTACTGGTGCACTCCATGGTGATTCAGATTCTCGGACTACAGTACAATTATTGTGTTTTACTCAATTTAACACATTTGTGTTGCTAGTCCAGAGAAAATGCGCTTGATTACCCATCAGTTTGCCACTTGTAAACCACTCCAAGCAACGAAATTGTCAGTTCAAAAGTCTAAATCTGAAGTTTTATATCTGATTTATTTAATTCCTTTCTCTGGGTGGTCCTCTACATGCTGGTCAAAATTGGTTCTACATAATACATAGTGCACATGTAAATCTTTATGAAGTGCCGTAATGTTTTCTCTACTGTGTAGACAATTAAAAAAACTAAAACTTGCGAAGCAAGTTATCGATGATTGAGATCGTTCAATTGTTAAGACGGAATGGTCCAAACGCATAAAAAAAATAAGTGATAACAAGTACTGCTAATTCAGCTCTGAAAATTTTCCTTGTGCCTCTGGATGGCTGTCGTCAATCTCCGGCACCACAATTCCATTTCTTCCGTGGATGCTTGCGTAACGTGTTGCCTAAACTCGTCACTGTAAATGCACATACGTTAAAAATTCACAATTCCATTCTACGTTTGACCCAGTTTTGAAATATGGCTGGTGAGTGACTTGCACCTTTGTCCAGGGCGCTGTTCTAGTGTGCATCATCTTCCAGTAGGCCCTTTCGAACAGAAAGGAGGACAAATACTATTTGCGATGAGAAGAGAACCCGCCCGGCCAACTTCAAAACATGTGGGATGTTCAGGTACTGCAGGTACTGCAGCTACTTCGGGATTGGCTATATATATGTTCGGCGGGATCGAGATGTTCAGGAACATTAGTACATGTTAACAACTTCCGTTTATATTGGCCATAAAAAATCCTGCAAAATCCAGACAGCCAAAATTGATAACCCCTACTAGGGATGTGCATATACCGCACAGTTTGGTTCCATAGGTATCTTCTTAAGATGAGCCAGTTGCCTGGCTGTCGACAATGCAATGGAATCACAAGTTGTAAAGAACGAGTTAAAGAATCGATTCCAATCTCCTACATGAAAAAGTAATATATTTGAAATATATTTATAATATATAATTTGTAAAACAATACAAATATATGTAAAATATACTGAAATTGGGAATTTCAATAAATTTTATTTATATTGAAATTGTATCTTCCATATATGTGATATATATTGTATTTATAAAGAAATATATGCAACATATATTGAAAAATTATACAGTGTATATATTTATCATGTATTGCAAATACATTCTGTATATATTTAAAATATATAGTTCATATATGGAAAATATAGTTAGCATGTATTGAGAATGTGCAGTAAATATATTACAAACGTATAGGGAAAAAATTTATTGAATCCAAAATTTTAAAAAATTGTACATCAAAATTTTATTCGTCTTATTTTCAACATTATATTTGTGCCGTGTCCTTTGATTTTCGGCATCCGTGGCATGTTAACACAGAAATCAAGAGGCAAATTCATGGATAATTTTTTTATTTATTACATTTTTATTTTTTTGCTGAGCGACCTGATTTTTCTCATTCTGTCCCGCAGCTTCCTTTGTGTTGCTCCGTCCATTGTTATCGAGGCCCTGAAATGAATTAGTTTTAAAAAAATGAAAAATATGTTAAAGTTTCGGTTACTTTTCCACTTCTTTTATTATCTGACGGATTTCCGTCAGTTCTAGAGAACACCTTTTCTTGCACATGAAGATCACCTCACTTTCGATGACTTGTTGGTCAGTTAGTGGCTCGTGGTTATGGCTGTTATATTTTGTAAAGTTGTCGCCGTTTTTCGTTACTGTAACTTGACAGCCACGTTCTATAGAATTTTAGTTTTTCAAATTTAGAATGCCACACCGCAAAACATACCATTGCATTGAAAATAAAATGTTCCTAATTTCAATTTATTTCGTTTATAGACAAAATTGGTACTGTCTTTAAGTAACACTCCGCTTCTTACTCCAGGAAACAGCGTGTGTACATGTTTTTGTTCTGTTGCGCTCGAGCGTCAGTTTCAGGTTGTTATAAATAATGTCCTTTCCTGGGCGGACAAGAATGGATTTCGTTTTTCTACTAC
>JAQGAS010001603.1:0-17168 GCA_034686365.1 Pachymerium ferrugineum
TAGTAGTCTTCAAGGGGTACACTGCTTCTTCTTTCACATTCCCCAATAGTTCTTTGAAAATCCTTTTCTTAGAAAAAAAAAATCCTAACCCTAAATTCGACTTGTAATCCTCTTTGCAAAGACATTAGACCAAAAAATGAATTTTTAACATTTATAGATCGAAAAAAGTAAAGAAACAAAAAGGTTTGCACATCATAAATCGGTATTAGTTTCTTCCTTTAGTAAACAGTTTTACACCTTTCAAGAAAGGGTGTAAGGAAACCATTGATGCGAAAGTTATGGGCTGAGTAATCAAAATGCGAATTTCAATAGGACACTAGGGAAAAGGGGTTTTTCTTTTCTCCCATTTTTTTCGCTCTCTTCTCTCTCATCCCCCATAAAACGATTGGAAAAGCATGTATTTTTATACTGCAAAATCTGCACTATTCGTATAGGTTCATTCAAGCGTGAATATTGTGAGCATCAGGGCAGATCGATTTATTTGCATACATTTTCCAACCATCTTAATCGGCTTTTAACTAGATTTTGGGGGATAAATGTAGAAAGTGTGTTTAGTAAGAGAAATAAAAAAATGAGATGGAAAGGGAAAGAGTTAATCTGTAATTTGGCAGTTTAGAAATCGTTAATGAGCAATGCTAATTACACATGTGTGTTTGAAATGTGTGTAGTAAAGTTGAAGTAACAGGGCAAAACAAATCGGGATAAAATATTAGGATGAATAAAGTTTCTCTTTTGGGTGCCATTCATTCTGTTTAAAAGAAATTGAGGTGTATTTGTGGTATTTGGTAGCGGTAAATACATTTTTCACGGTTCAGGTACAAACTCTTACAGTAATGTAGTGTATAGAAACGTGTTCATTTTAAAAAACATTGTATTCATATCAGTGTAGGTACGCAGAGCACCAGAGTAAGTGCGCAGAGCAGTGGAGTAGGTTTACAGAGGTGCAGAGCAGGTGTTTAGAGTGGATAACTAAAAAAGTAGAGGAGTAAGTGTTTAGAACAAAGGAGTAGGTGCAGAGCAGCAGAGTGAGTGAGCAGAGCCGTGAAATAGGTTTACAGAGCAGCAGCGTAAGTCCGCATAGCTGTGGAGTAGGTTTACAGAGCAGCAGAGTAAGTGCGCAGAGCATGGAGTAGGTTTAAGAGCCGCAGATCACGTGCTCAGAGTGTAAAAGCGCGCTGAGCAGCAGAGTACAGTATGCAGAACAAAGGAGTAGGTGTGCAGAGCAGCAGAGTAAGTCCGCAGAGCTGTGGAGTAGGTTTACAGAGCAGCAGAGTAAGTGCGCAGAGCCATGGAGTAGGTGTAAGAGCCGCAGATCACGTGCTCAGAGTGTAAAAGCGCGCACAATCATGTATAAATAAAAATAAAAATTTAAGTAACTGTAATGCCTTGATTAGATTTTTTTTCTTGCTAAAAGTTCCAAAACACCTCATATGCATTTGACTTAAATTTTCTGTTGTTTCTACACGATTTAAGTACGACTGTGGCCACCATGTGGCGCAAATGTGAAGTATAGGTCTAGCTAAGCTGCAGGTTGATTACACAACAAAATGTAAAGAAAAGCTATTCTTTTATATATAAATAATGAAACCAAGATGCCTCAGCCCATTATTAAATTTGCCCTTTTGTCCAGTGGCGCCCTTAGATCCGGTGGCTGGATTTTGCACCACAAAGCGTTTATGGTAAATTGAACTGTTACCTAGCTAATCTTCTGCAACTATGGATATTGCATTGTAGTTGAATTTTGACACTTGATCAAAATTTTAATTAATGACCTTGCATGCTAAGTTACACATTATAAATTAGTCACTTCTTACAAGAAATAATTTCATCATTCTTTTTAACAACAAAACCAATCAGAAAAATGTAATGACTAAAAACTTTTTAAAAAAATTTTAAGAATAACTTGAAATTTAATAAACTTTACATTATACCTTTAACCCCTGTGGTTAAAACTTTTCACTTAAGGAGGGAACACCCTTAATTACAATTTAATCAAATAATTTCTAGATAAGGATGCACCTTTACATTTCTTGGTCTCACAGAATCTAAGAAAGTTAAACACACTCATCTTTTTATCATTATTGCACAAAAATTTCAACATTTTAAGTAAATTGACCTGGCAATTTACCATTTGTTTACTCTTGCAGACTACTTACTGCAGCCATATAATAAGAATTATAGATTAAAAACATTAAGGGAGGATCAACATGATGCGTGATGTGTGTTCTTATTTCACCTAATGGTGGCAACATGTTTCTTGTGAGGTGACAGGGAAATACCAGACTGCTCATAAATCTTTTAAAGAAGTGTATTAAAGTTGTATTTGCAATCACAGACACACAAAATATAGAATTAGAGATTAGAAAATTAAATGGATATTAAAAGGTTTTCTAAACTTTACTTTACGAGTCTGTAAATATATTTAAGATTCGTGTTGAGTGTTGGATTTGAAGGGTTGTTTAATCACGCAGAGAGCTCACACGTGACATGTGACAATAAATGGAAGTGAAAATCCGTGCATAGTTGACTTTGCCAATGTTTATTTTTTAAGCTTGAATTTGTAATTTAGGCACGTTTTGAGGATTTTGTTTTGGAAACTTTAAGAAACTTTTTATTTTCTTTTTTACTCTTTTTTAAATATAGATATTTTGGTTAAGTTGTAATTAAATCCTTAAGAATGAAATTAAAATTTATTAAAGATTCCACTAGGCTAAATCTTTTCGTTTTTTATTATTAAAAGTAAACCATGTATAAAACCGGATTTTAATTACACTCATTTCATGAGGAATTTAATTAAAAGTTTGTTGATGTTGTCACATCAAACTTTTCTAATTGAAACAATTTGTTGACGATTGTTTCTGAAATTCTTGGACGACTTTAACGTGGCTTTGATATCAATAAAAAGTGAGGAAAATGGGGAGAAAAAAGTTTAGTTTAATAACAACATTTTGTCATTGTGACACATTTATTAGCCAATAAAGTGTGTTGCCCTAAGCAGTTTACTAAAAAACAATTTTTAGGTTTCATATATATCTATATGTGCTTTTTTATTGTCATTTAACCATATAAGTTTATGGTAAAACTGCCCAATTCAGACTGGGTAACATTTAAGCACACTAATAAATCATTGATTCGGTAGCTTCGCCATTTCCAAAACCAGGATGTGACGTATAGAGATCCGAAAATATTGTCGCCAACTGGTGGCCGCGTATTGCATTAAAACAAATGCCCGACTTTCAAAGCCCCTCAGTATTTTGTTAGCATGCGTTTCAAAAAGTGGGGTCACCAGTTGGCGACACTAATTTCGGATTTGTAACGTCACATCCGGGTTTGAGAAATGGCGACAATGCCAGGGTATGGAATAAGCGATAACTTTGGGAACTTAATGTAACAAGGTAAATAAGATAGACTCTTACAAGTGAATAGATGAAGAAATACAACTTTCTTTCGTCTTTCAACTTCAATATTCGAGTCGTAACAGACTTTAAGTTTTCCATTTTGGAGTAGAATTACAGGCTTTACAATTTATGTCGTGTATGGTTTAAAAAATTAATTTTAAATAGGACTGAAAGGGATAGCATATTTCGTGCTTAGAATCTAAGGTTGTAAGAAAGAGTCATTTGTATGAGAAAAACGTCTTTCTCGAAATGTTTCTTTGTATGCATGGAAAAAGGTTTGGGCCCCTTAAAAGAATTATTTTATCATGTCAAGTATTTTATTGTTCTCGTGTCACTGATGTTACTGTGAAATGCAGATTTGCATTCTTGGTGCGTTTTCACTAGGAATTTGAAATGAGTTGGTCTGATAAAAAAAAAAAAAAAAAATAGAAGATTTCTAGATTTATCTTGATTGATTAAATGGCCAAACAAAATAATACGTTATTTTTGAATAAAAAAAAAAATTTGGCAGTGGATAGCAGAACTTTTCTCTTTCTCCCTTTGTGCCAACAACATCACGTTGTAGAATCAGAGTAACTTAATTTGGATCAAGATGAGAAAAGTTATCTAATAGACGCGTATATGGCTGACTTACCTTTATGGAAAAGTCATATATATGGATAGATATAGATATTTGTCCCTGTGTAAATGATATGGCCATTTATGCTCTTAATTGCATAGCAGGCTTCAAGATCTTGCATTATTTGTTCTGTGAATCGCTTTTAGCTAATCACGAGTATCATCTTACTGTGCTAATGTAAACCTGGACATTGGTTGAATAATTTCAGTAAAATGATGTTGTTTGTGTGACTTTATTTTAGATATAAGCCTTTACTTTGTTACTGCATTGGCACTAGCAATCCCTTGCAATCTCAGCACGCCAACCAAAAAGTTGTTTGTGATCAAAAGTCGAGATTGGCTGTGTGTTGATGTGGAATATTAAAACGTCCAGAACCGACACAGGGAAAAAAAAATCGAAATACGGTCAACAAGATTCTGAACTTTTCTTTGTCTGACTGACAGTCTAAGTTGAGATTCCAAGCACCATTCTTATTCTGTTGACTTTTCTCCCGCCTTTCTTCAAGGAACGACCTTTTTTGTCATGAATCTTATGATTTTAATCTGTCAATTTTGGTCAGTTTCTCGTTTCAATATTCAGTAGAGTAAACTTTTGATGTATTACACATGAAAACGTTTTAGTAATGGATTCTTACTACTTCTTATAGCAACATAAAATTCTAAAACTTTGTGATAAATTATTGACAACTCTATCAATTACGTGATATCAAAAGAACTGGAGAATTTGTCAATTTCTTGAGCGACGATATACGGTGATTGATTGATGTTTCACTAAGTTTTGTCCGACTGTAAATTTATGACTTGCTCAATGTCGTATGTCACATTACAGTTTTATAACTTTCTACAAAATACGCAGTTTTCTTATATAGTAAGAAAAACAACTTTTCATTGATTGATGCCACTTTCGTAAATGAGTTCCCATTTTTGTTTCATTTCCCAAGGGTTGCAGTTATCAAACATTTTTTTATATATACCCAACATTTTTATATATATATCCCATTGATTTCATCAAATAGGTTTGTAATCCAACTTTTAAAATTTTGTCATCAAATTACAAAATGTTACAACACCGCAAAAGAAAGATCCAAAAAATTTGAGACATCAAAAAGGAGTTCTCCTCTTCATTTATTGATTTTTTCTCGTTTTCTTGAAGCTTGGAAGTGTAAAAAACATTGTATGCCACATTGGACACGCAGACATTTTATTTCAATTTAACCAGTTGACTATCTTCTGTGACATTAAAATATAGAAATAAAATATTAACAATTTTAATATACTGAATTATCTGGAACTTGAATAACTTGAATAAATTGAGCTGAAATCCAATTACATTTTCCTTATTATTCCTTTTCAGAACGAGGCTTAATCTGATTCAAGCACAAGATGTGGTTTCATTGTAGAAGAAGTACGTGACATGACAGCACTAAAGACGGATTACAAGCGAAGGGCCTGTTTAACTGTCGACTGGAGAGAAGGAGTGCAAAAGCAAAGGTGGTTTGGAGAAGCAATTGAGAAAGGTAGGATGATCCATTTTTATTATGCTCTAAGATTAATACTTGGTGCACTGGTGGTGTAAAAAAGTAAGGCAGTGACAGGCCTTGCATCAAGAACACTATTTGCATCGAGTTTCGTGTGAATAAATATTTTAGTATTCTGTAAACACTCGCTGCGATTGGTAGTTGCACATTCGGTTATAGCAGAGTGAAATTACACGTAAATCTTTGCTTCTCTGGAATTGAAAAGAAAGATAAAAGCGGGGCAATTTATGGATATTGGGTTATTGTGGTCGATTGCTTCCTGATTTTACGTGAATTATGTGTTTACTGTTTTGTGTTGCATAGGAAATTGTGTTAAGGTAATATGTCAAAAAGCTGCATATTTTATATTAAGATTTATTGCTTAGGGAAGGCGATCATGTTGGTGGCATTTTTGAAATTCAAAGTAGTGTAATGCATTTCTGTTTTGGTGACATGGTTAAAGCTTTGTTTGGATATGTCTAGATAACGTGTTAACATGTTTTCAGATTTGGTTGTGATAAGTGTTGAAATTTGGTTGGTTGACCTTATGATTTGTGACAGCAACAGCTACAACATTGGGGCGATGTCGCTTCGGCAGTTCTAATAATGGCCGCATATTCTAATAATGGTGGCGCGTCGGTACTGCCACATGGAACAGATAGTACCAACGCGCCACCATTATTAGAACTGCGGCCATTGTTTGAACTGCCGAAGCGACATCGCCCCTTTGAATAAGAAATAAACCGCATCTGTTAAAATGGAATTAACCTTACTCAAGCAATTTGGATTTAGTTTATAAGTGTAACATCTTTATTAATACCAAGATTTATCACCCAGTAGCCACTTTAATCCTAGTTAAGTTGAGTTGCGTTCTAGTGGTGTTCAATGAGGGGTTCTTATTTGTGGTTTGTAATTAAAATGCGGACGTGCTGTTGCATTCATCACCGTCTTTAAATGTTGGGCTTTAAAAAGCCCCTTATTTTTTTCCCTATTAAATGATTTATTGCACGACGCAAAAAGTGCATAGGGGGTTAAGAACCTTTTCTCTTCGATGCGTGTAAATGATGTGCTGGAAGGGTTATTTTTTCATTTTTAAAGAATTTATAAAATATGGGAGTTAAATTGATGTTGGTTCGCGCTGGAAATTTATCTTGGTCTATCGATTTGTATTGTCACGTTTTTTTTTATATTGTGGTAAAGGAAAATGTCGGGTTGACTGGACAAAATCGATTTTGCGTCGTTGTCTTAATTGCAGGTGTATGTGAAAATAATGCTGGCTTTTAATACGAGTTTGAGTTTGTGGAAAATTGTCGATGGAGTTTATTTAGGGAGTGATTATTGGTTTGTCTGTGACCAAGTTCATGATGGTCAAAAATTGAAGTGTCTCTGTGTTTATCAGTAATAGAATTGCGACTTTCTTTTAATGTTAGTTTGCGTATTATAAATTCTTACCCTATTTCAGGTTTTTGCAATTTCCAAAATCAGGACGTGACGTGAAAGACTATAGCGTGTCTTTACTTCGGTCACAATGGGGCGAAGTCACTTCAGTAGTTTTAATAATGGCTGCAGTTCTAACAATGGTGGCGCGTCGGTACTGCCAGATGGATTTATTTCCGGTTCCACCTGGCAGTACCAACGCGCCACCATTGTTAGAACTAGCAAAGCGACTTCGCCCCTTTAGATACAAGTATATGCGTGTATGGTAGTCCACCGGATCTTGCACCTTATATGGCCAAACTTGCCTTTATGGTAAAGTGTAGCGATTAAGGAGGAAAGAAATGAGGCTTAACTTCGCAGCGGTCATACGTGACGAACAAAAAAATGATGGAAATTTAAACTAAAACGTTAAAAACACAATTCAACAAGAGAAAAACCATAACTACGAACAATATTAGGACCAAATCACAACAAAGTTGAGAAATAGAACTACAGTTATATGAGATCAAGCAAAACTATACAAACAGATATTGGTAAAAACTTATGCTTAAAGATGAAACAAAAAGTCATAAGTTGCAGAGCCACATTGTGATATTTTAGAAACATTTGAAACCATAACCCTCTGTATGGCTTTGTATCTTTGGTCCTCCGAATTTCAGCTGAAAATTGTTTTTAAAGGTAGCAAAGTTTTCCAAATTAGGCCTACATGGCACTATTCAGCACTAGTCGTTTGTAACTACAATCTTACTATATCAAAAAAATTCAAAACAAATTTTCATATTTAACGGGCAACATTACAATTATTTCTGGTCCACTAGTAACATCCGATGTAAGTACAAGTACATGATCTTTAATAATACACGAAAAAAGTAAATAAAAAAACCTCTTTAAGTTTTACACCCTAACCACTTTTCAGTTTTTCCTAAAAGCTTGTGAGTAAAAGATAATTACATTTTACGTTATGTTTTCTATAATAATGGTCCCATGATATTAAATTGTACAGTATTTTATGGCCAAGATGGATCTTTAAGAGATGGTGTTTTCCCATTACTACAGCAACAAATGCACAATATGGGTAAGTTGGCAATGATCATTCCAAGTTTGGGTCTGTGAGAGGAAATTGCATGGAAAATAAATGATGTAAATTTCTACAAGGATGGATATGTGCGAGAGATAAATGGTGAGAAATTGCGTTGGAAAAGTTTTGTAATATCGTTACGCACTCAACTCCCAATAGGATGACGTATACGATATAATAAAGTCAACTGAGATAAACTAGAATTTTTCAGGCGATACCTAAAGGCTAGTGTAAATGCAATTTTCAACTCTTTAAAAATAACAGTTACGTTTATATTCTACCTCTAACATTTAATAAATATTTCAATTCGATCAAACACACAGTGTATTTTTGAAAAACTTATTTATTCATGGGTTAATTTATAGCTATTAGGATGGTTTATTTGATATGTAGTCAATATTAACGCTTGAATTCAGGCAAATTTTATTTGGGTTTGAAAGATTAAGTATTGATGTAGATAAAAATTGGGTTTGAAGTTTGTTTCTCTATGTGGACGAGATGAAAATTGAGGGTGTGGAGCTGTATCTGGGTGAAACTTAGGTTTAGCAAGATAAGAGTGTCAAGAAAGATACCTGACGTTCAATATTTATTGCAAATGCCATTAATATTGAAGATGGAGTCTTATTAAAGAGACAATATCTAAGATGAAAGGCGAGAAAAAGTTGTACGTTTTTGTCTCCATTGCAGCTCGTTCTGAAAGTTCTTACTATTTTTTACAATAAAATCTCATAGTTACTTCAGGTTTTTCCCATTTCTAAAATCTGGAAGTGACGTGGAAGATAGTGGCACCGACTTGTGACTGTTTGTTGCATCACATGACTAACAATACTAAAGTGTAGATGGCGACCGTTATTGAGTTGGGTGTTTTCTGAGGTGTTTTCTTTCAATGCAATTCGAAGCAACAAACTGTCACCAGTTGGCCCCGCCATAGTCTTTCACATCACGTCCTGATTTTGGAAATTGCAAAAACCTGAAATAGGGTAAGAATTTATAATAAAAATGTAGGCATAGGCACTTTGAGAACGAGGTGTAATTACTCACAAAATTGTCAACCAGGTATGATTTATTATTTAATCATTTATCATTTATTACAATTCCTGATCTTTTGTAAAGACAAAAGAATATTGATTCGTATCTTCTATCAAGTTAAAAATCTAGAATTACTCGACTCAGAAATGTCAACCACCTACAATTTCACAAAATAACTCACAAATTGACACAGTATAGTTCCCTTCTCTTGAACTTTCCTTACTAGTTTGTAATAATACTCCAGTTACCACTTCTTGCGCTTCTTGAACTCGAGACCAACGGGATACTCCCTTAAGGGGAGAAAAGAGTAAAAGGGCACAGTATGAATGGATAGAGAAGATGGATGTTGCTCTTTTTCACCTTTTTTAAAGATCCTGAATTGAAGCCAACTTTTTGCATAATACAAACTTCCCGACCTCTTCTACAAAAACAATTTTTTCCACACAAAATTTATTATAAACATTACTTAACAAGATTAATGTTGAAAAGAAAAGACAAACTCTTAATTTCTCTCAAATTCAATCTGCAGTAATCAACCTCAGTCCTATAACATAATTCAAGTAAAATAGATGAGGTCATGTTGTTTGGAACAAGAATAATTGAATGCACAATTAAGAGTAAATAAAATCTCTTTTCCCAACTTGGCCCAATATTTTTCATTCCCCCCCACAAAAACTTTTAATCACGTCCTAAAGCAGTACAGATTGAAAATAAAAGGGTCTGAAGAGTGCCATCAGCCTT
This sequence comes from Pachymerium ferrugineum, assembly GCA_034686365.1. Classification (NCBI taxonomy): domain Eukaryota; kingdom Metazoa; phylum Arthropoda; class Chilopoda; order Geophilomorpha; family Geophilidae; genus Pachymerium; species Pachymerium ferrugineum. Next base: position 9,819 of record JAQGAS010001603.1, read on the forward strand.
CACTTTCACTGACATCCTTTGCCCAATGACAAGACGAGGTCACTGGAGGTGAAGTTAGCCACTGGCTTTACGGAGCACGACCTCTGTCTACTGACAGTTAAACTAATCGGAAGACGACAGTGATCTACTTTTGTAGTGCTATCGACTATAGTAAGTTGAGTAGGAAAATATTTCAAGTTTTTTTCCATTCGGTTGATGTTGTTAGAAGAGAAAGAAAGAGTTGCGTTTTTTTTTTTTTTTTTTTTTTTATCTCTTGGGGTAATTTGATGCGGAAACGGTTTGAGTAGAGGCCAAGAATGACTCAATTTCCCATAGACGAAGAATTGGTCCATCAAATTGTGTTTAAGTTGCTCTAATCGGGGGAGAAGATGATAAAAATGTCAGGTGAGGTTGTTTGTGTGTTGGAAGATGTCATTTAGGAAACGTTTTTGATGTGGTAAATGAAGGTTTTAGTTGATGTATAAATGTTGCTGCTTTCATTGATTGTTGTAGGTACATCCTGTGGAAAATCGTTTTCTTGTTAAAAAAAATTGATTATTTTAAAAATTCTTTTGTAATCACGAATTCATCACATCAATTTTTACTATTTTAGGTATTGATTAGTGAAGGGTACAAGGGGGGGGGGGTCTATAGTGGTTAATTAATTTTTTTTAATCATTTGATCAGACGTTGGTCTTATGACAAATTGAAAGTGGTTTAGTTATGATTAGAAAAAATTATCAATTATGATTAAAAAGTGATCAAATTGTGATTAAATGACCAAATTGTGATAAAAAAGTGACCAAAAAGGATCAAATTGTGATTAAATGATTAAAAATGATCAAATGTGATAAAATTGTGATCACTAATGACCAAAAAAGAATAAAATTGTGATTACAAAGTGATCAAATAGGGCAAATTGTGATTAACAGTGCGATCAAATTGTTGTGCCAGGGCTGTTTAAAACTTACTTCAGTGAGATCATTTAAAATTAAGATTGTAAATTGAATAGTTTATTTGCAATGGGTTCTACTATTATTGTACAATCAATATTCGGCTTTGTGTGGGGACAAAGCGAGGGGGCACTGATGCGGGTGGAAGAAAGAGCTTGGTAATGCACTGTTGAAACTATATTGCGCATTGTAAACTGGTAAAAACAAACAGGCGATGTTTGCAGAAGAAACGAAAGTGAAAAAAAAGTCGACGTTTGCTTTCAAGGGAGAAATAGCAATGCCTGCGTGTATTGGATCAACATCAGCAGCTGCTGTCATGGAGTGCACTTCTCAGGACCTACCTGTGATGAGTCAAGGATGGGTTAGTTGGAATTTTTTTTTGAAAAGAGCAGAGTGAGTGTAAAGCTCTTTCAGGCAAGTAAATTGAAGCTATGGGGTGTTGACTTTAAATTTAAGGGTAGGATAACTTCGATTGAACTTTTTTAATAGCGACTATCAATTGCATGTTGCCCAGGTTCATTTGATCCATACAATTTCAATCTAACAAGCGAAATCTGAAATCTCACAAGATCTCGTTAGAAATGAGATATGAACAGAGGGCTGTGTTGGGTTACCGGAGCAAGCCTAAAGCTGGGTTCACATTTATGTTCACATTGACGTAACGCAGAAATGAAGTTGAAATATGCCATTATTGCGCGACCTGTAGCGCCATCTGCCCCAACATCTGACAAAGCAGAAATTTCGCCTATTACCTGCGTCATTTCTCCTTACTGAACGCAGTGTGAACCCAGGTTTAAAGATAAGTTCCCCGCGCTCCGATGCACTCTTGTCGGCCGGGAGGGTACGGGCAACGTCCGTACACCTTTTCCCCGCGATCTGAAGAACTCTTGTCGGCCGGGAGGGTACGGGCAACGTCCGTACACCTTTTCCCCGCGATGTGATGCACTCTCGTCGGCCGGGAGGGTACGGCTTATAATAAATGAATGTTAAGTTCACAATGTTCACGTTAGAAGTAAAATTGTTAAATTGGACAGCAGTGAGTGTCTACGTCTATCTAACAAAAACTTTTACCTAAATTTACAGTCATTCCCAGAATGCAGCGTTCTTTGTTTGAAATTACTTCCAGTATTTATTTCATAAACATTCCTTTTTGACTTTATTTACAAAAAAAAAAATTTAAAAAAAAGAAGAAGGGGAGGGTTTGGGGAAATAACATGTATCGACCTATTGGTTTTTGCTACTAGGTGCAATACCAATTGATTGAGATCTTGTTGCTGATTTGTGCATTGGAATTTCCCTAGAGATTCAGATCCATCTAGAGACTTCTCTTTTCCCTCTTTTATCAAAGTGACAGCCCGACCTTATCAAGACCTTCATGCAAGAGCAAAGCAATGGAAAGAGTTGTCCACTAGAGATTACTCTCACCTTACATTTTTATGTTTACTCTCTTTTCAACCAACACAACTTTGCTTTAATATCAAACATAAAATAAACAATCTAATGCCCATCTTCAGGTAAATTTCTAGAATTTTTTAAAAATCTAATTTAAAAATTATAAAGGCAATTTACTAACATGTTCAACAACTTGAAAGGAAATAAAAAGCGGAGGTAATTTTGGTAAATCCATTTGAGTGTGAATTGAGCTTATCACTCTTTTCGCATGATGGAAACTGTTGGCTTACCTTTTACTAGACTTTTCAGGGATAAAAGGTCGAAGACACTAATCTTAATTAAAAGTGAAATGTGAAGAAGGCGAATTTTTCCGTCGAAATTAACCTTAAAGATTGTTTTAAGTTGGTAAACCATGCGGAATTGATATACAAAGTCAAAATTTGAAGCTGAGGTAAATATGATGAAACTTCTTAAAGTTGTAGTACAGCACAAAAAAAAGTTGTTCATAGATTTTTTTTTTCTCTCCCTATTGAAACTTTGGAGAGAAATTTCCTATACATATTGATGAAATGGATTTTAATCTGCAATGCTGCTTCAAAACAGGAAAAGATATGATCAAAAGTTTGAAGGGATATGTCAGGAAAATGCGAGGCTTTATGGGTTCACAGCACATTGTAATTTTCTCTTTGCCTTTTCCATTCACTGACGGTTGAATATTATCATTGTGATGCAATACGTAGATTAAATGTTCATTGGAAAGTTTTCAGATAAGGAGCATTCACGTTCATCAAGAGCTTTCATTTCTTTAAAATGTCATTTTTTTGACTGAGGATCTGTATAGCTGAAAGATTAAGATTTTGTTATTTTGTCTTTCCTTTGGGGTTTACTGAAGCTGTCAGATATTGTACGTAATGCAGGGGCGTTTGTTTAAGAAAATGCAAACGTTGAGATGAGAGTTAGCTTAACTGAAATTGTCATTTAAGTTGAGTTATGTCATGAAGAAGAATAAATCTTTGATATATTATTTTTTTAGGAAAAGGTTTTTCAATGCATATATTTTGTACAAAATTTTGTTTATAAAATGATTAAGGAAGCTTAAAGTATGAAACTTTTTTTTCTTGGCTACACTTAAGAAACACATGGCTGATGGAATATCCTACGTTTGCTAGTTGCAATTCCGTTGGTGCTATTATTCTTTGAGCATTGAAATTGTTATGCACTGTATGCTGCGATTGTTTCCTTTAAAGCAGATTTTAAACACTTTTAAAATAAACTTTTAACTATATTAAGATTGGTTTGCTATGACTGATAATAGTCCGACCCCTTCCCCGTTGCCGAAAGTGCGGGGACTGCGGCGGCCGATCCCGGGCAAAGAGGGCACCGTCCGTCCGTTCGGCGGGGACAGGAGACGGCAACGTCCGTACACCTTGTCCCCGCGATCCGATGCACTCTTATCGGCCGCCAAATAGATGTTTGAGGCCTTAAAGCGCACTTTAGTGGCAATGACTGGAGTTCGCTGTAAATTTTCAAACAATATTTGTCTTCAATACTGAATGTTGAGTCAGCATCAAATACAGTTATTTTCAATTTCTTACTTTAACAGTAAATATAATACACACATATATATAAAGAATTTAAATTTAATTCAACGGCATATACAGAATCACTTGTAGTGTAAAAACCAATCATATTTTAATGGTGAAAGCCTCACTTAGAAATTCCCAATAAGAAAAAAGGAGAAAAAGAAGTCGTTCTTCTGCAGCTTTCCCCAGAAATTTGGACTTGTTTCAAGAAAATGGCTTTATGGTCCCAACAGTCCCTTGAAACATCATTGTAAATGTCATGGGAAAGTGTAAAAACTAAAAAAATTTTTTTTTTGTACAGTAAGAAGTGTAATTTAGTACGTAGATAATGATAAGACCATTCTCATTTGTAAAAACTAAAGGCGGCAGTAGTAAATTTAAAAACTTTAAAACTGCAGAGAAACCAAAAGTTAGTCAAAATGACCAGAAAATTTTAAATTTTTTCATTTCAAATCATTTCAATCTATACGCAATCTTGCATTGAGTACTAGCAATTTTAATGTTTTAATTAAATGTCCCATTATGGGAAAATGTCAAAATTCTCATCTTATTTAGTTGCCCACCTACAGAAACTAATTACACCAAAAGAAGACAACTACAAAAACAAAAGAACTGATTCTAACACACACATTAACCATTCTAAAAACAAATTCAAAGTAATTAAATTTTTTTCTTCCTTCACAAAACCACATGTTCCTAATTACAAATTGTGGGTTTCAAACTTTTGTATTTAATTTGAAGAAAAACACAAAGTAACCACTAAACCACACTTAAAATTACTTTTTTCCTCTTTTTCCTCTCATTTCCCCTCATCCTGACACCCAAAAAAAAACATTCCAAGAAAACTTTTCTTTCCAATTTATTTCTTCAATAACCAAGATAAAAGAAATTCTTACTACATAATCTCATTAGTGTCTTCTAATTACCAAAAGAAAGGATCAATAGCGGAGTGGAATGTATGGAAAACTGTGAGGCATAAACTGTTAATTACTTCTTTGCCAGTTTTTGAATGCAATTTCCATGCAAATGATACTTTCATAAAACCACTGTTAAAAACCTCTTAAATCACTGTCACTGCAAATCCATTAGTAATTCATCATTTTTTCAAGCTAATCTCTTCATGCTGTGACTGATATACCCTTATCCCAACAACACATATTTACATCTTGTTTATGCATTACTCATTCTTCATCCCCATTTAAAAAGCAAATTATCCTTCTGTAAACGCTTTTAACAACCCTCATCATTTGCATCTCCCATGAAAGCCTCTTGTTATCAATGCATGAAAAATTTTAAAAACTTAAAGAGATAAGCTAAAATTGGCACTTTATTTAAAATGTAAAAAAAAAATTGATTTTTATTTAGTCATATTTTAACAACTCGAGCACTATAATAATTAAAAACAAAATCAAAAAATGACTGTAAGAATAAGTTTCACATAATTTTCTAGTTATCAGTGATGTGTCCAACAAGATTTGATCAGTGCCTATTGATTACCTAAATGATCAAAAAACATTCTAAAAACAGTTTTCAAAATTACCAAAAATGATCACATTTTTAAATTAGAAGCGCCTACCTTACACATATCCAAAAATTTGACCCCAAGTCGACCGCTTTTCAGTGGAAGGTCCTCGTTGTAAAAACATTCTGAATTCTGACATTCTAACTTCAATCTTTAGTAGTCCCTTATATCAGACTTTACATCAAATAATGATCCATTTATTGATATTGACTTAGTCTTTTGCTCTATTGATCTAAAAAAAAGCTGACATGGGTCAGGTCTATTCTTAGCTGTTTCTTACTCTAACCATACCAGTCAATGGAACAATTGAACGTCACTTCTCCTTTAAATTTCAACTTCATGTCTTCTACCTAATACATTTTTAATGGATCGTCTGGTATAAGCTTTCTTTCACAACATTTCAAAAATCTTGTATAATACCAATAATCTTCCCACAACATTTAAAATAGAATATGTAAAAATGTCCTAATCTGGCCACTCTCCAACTCTTATCAAAAACTAAAAAAAAAATCTATAGGTTCTAAAAAAATTCTGTAGAAACATGCCAACAAATTTTATCTCACACTTGCAACCATATTGGCCTTTCCACTAACACATACACGAGAGATTAATGAGCTTTTAACTTGTGTCAATATTTAACCAATCTCTTTCCGTAAATTAGCAACACTCCAATAGACTGATGAAGAAGTTACAAAGCACAACCAAAATGGACTGCTTAATCAAACACGAATCTGCAATGCAATAAGAATTCCAATCATGCCGCAATTCACACAGTCCACTTTGGACAAAGACCAAAACCTTTGCAGGCTATGTACTACCTGCTTCATTGCTTCCTTATCAACACCACTAGGGGGAGTAAACTCATTAACTCGATGCTAATGGCGTGAGTTAATCATCCATGAGTTAACACAATACAAACCAATTTAATAGAACAATGGAAGCTAAAAACTTTTAAATTATGAACTTGATTAAAAAATCCTTTACTTTTTTTAAGGCAAGGAAGCCATGATTGTTTTCCTTAGGGGAGGTCTGACTTAATTTTTGGTCATTGTGTTGTCTTGTTTGGATGCATCTACAATATCTAATAATATTATATAATATACCTAACAATAAAATTTGATCATAATGAAGTCATAATGGGGTTGGGGACCGATTTAGGGACAAACCTGGCCGCTGTAGGTCGCATGGTCGCGAAAGGACATAACCGGTTCGATTACCATATATTATTCACGTGGATACGACCGGTTAATCTCAAATCTTGCTGTACCCGAATATAAACAATGTGGCAGCCATTATGAATTTGAGACCGACCGATTGTATCCAGTCGAACCGGTTATGTCCCTTCGCGACCTTGCGACCTACAGCGGCCAGGTTTGTCTCTAAATCGGTCCCCAACCTTATATTGAGATCATTTTTAGTCATTACGGATCTCTACAGTGATCAACTAGATTTTGTCATTAAAAAGTGATCAAAAATGATCATTTGATCACAATTTGTTCCCAAGTTAATCGGGAAATTGACTTTTCTGATGAAACCAAATGATCATGATTAAAATATGGTCAAAAAGTAATCAAATTTTTTTGTAAAGGTATCAACCAAACACCATAAAAGTTGGAATAAAACCTTGTGACAAATATAGGTTCTCTCTCACCTAAGTAGCACAAGAAATTAGCTTTCCTGAATATAGCTACAGAACCTAATAGACTGACACAAGTTTTTCAATTAACCTGTTTCCCAAGAGATTTATTTAAGGAATAAAAGTTGAAATTCATGTACAACTTATTAAACTGTCAACACAACCATTCTGTACGCCCTATTAACTTGCATAAAAACATTCATTTGCTATATATAGCCAATGAGGCATTGAAACTCGAGTTACAAGTATTAATGTCAAATATTAAAAAATTAACGTTTAACATAG
>JAQGAS010001604.1:0-17157 GCA_034686365.1 Pachymerium ferrugineum
AAGCATTAGATACAAACAGTAATTGTTAAAAGAAAGTTCTGGAAAAGGAAATGATGTCATTACAGGAAATACAAAATGAATAGAAAATTCTAGAAAAGAAAGTTATAAAATTTTGATTAACAATGCTGTAAGAAAATGATGCAATAATTACATTACATTTAACAAATAACAGTAAACGTGTAATCCACGAATATCCAACAATCGGCTGTCTTGATGAGATTAAAGAATGCCAACTGGAGAGGACTTTTAAGACTTACAGATATTGCATCAAATGGATTACAGCAGACCGATACTACTGTAATATTGTTTAAAAAAAAAAAAAAACTCATTGATTCCCTGAGAGACGTGAATCGGATACGCATCGCATTCCAATCAAAGTCCTTAACCACCACTACCAACCTTATACAAAAAAACAGTATTTGAACAAAATTTAAAAAAATAAATTAATTGAATCCCTTGAAGCCATCCAGATACATCAGTAGAAATTTAAGGTCTAGGGCTTTAGAAATCAACAAATATGAAAAATTTGTTTTAGAATTACCAATTCATTTTCAAAGCGGCGGTTCGTGGGGCAGTGGCACCGGCACCTTCCCGGAGCCCACCAGAGAGGCAGTGGACGCGTGATTAGAGAGGCAGGTAGCCCAACCACGGAAAAACCTTAGGATGATTCAGAATCAATATTTAAAAATTTTGACTCAATCACGTATTAAGATATTTACAGCAAGGGAAGTAATATTTTACGTAATATTTTATGAATTAAGAAAAGGCTTGGAAATATTTAAAGCAACAAAAACTGACAAGAATTTCAGTAAACTAAAGTATGTTAGTGACTCTACTGTTATTTTGGACAGTGCAAATTTACAATGTCAAATTGATGAAAGTAATCAAACCACTAATGCAGCATAATCAACTACCTGTGAGGTGTTCTTCAATAGTTGGAAACGCTTTCAAATATGTAATTAGTGATTGACGATGGAGAAATCTTAATCGATTTACTAAACTCAGGTCAAAGGGCATCCGAGTTATTTTCGGGAATTTTAAATTTTTCCATGAAAATTTACAAAATTTCATTGCACATCCGAAACATTTGTAACTATTAAATATTGATGCAAATTGTAGATTACAAATGTAATTGGAGGAGTGTAAGGGATAGATTTTTTTTTTATATAAAAGATTAGTGTTTTTAACAAGTTAATATTTCTACCTGAAAAAAATAATTTTTTTCAATGTTGGATTTAATTTCAATTATGTCACATCTGAAGTAATCACTCGACTCAATTTTTAGGTATTGCAAATCAGGGAACGGCAGATCAAACCTTCGAGCCATGAACTGGTAGGTAAGTTTTTTTTTCCTTTCCTCATAGACGTATGGCCATAAGTATGTTCAGCTCACCCCTAATAGATTATTAATCATTCAGATATTTTTTGAGGTTTTTTTTAGGTAACCGATTGAAGTAGGAAGAACAATAAAGCTGATTGAAGTAGGGTTCAATTGTATACTTGCTTACTGATCAATCCGATCACGCCAGTTAACATGGATTTACTTGCATTAAAAGAAAAACTGTAAAATAGTTTCGAATAACCACGATTACGAATAAAAACTTCAAATGAAATTTAGATTCCAAACATCACCAGGGCACTTCCCGTGCTACGCCAACTTAAAATCATTTTCCACTTTTATGACGAACATGTAAGAAAATAAAAAAAATTCATATTATAAATCACGATTCCATTTCTATTATTTGCAAAATGTTAATTTAAGATTATTCGGTTTGTGATTTACTATCGAATCTTTGGCTTGTCATTGACAAGCCAATGATTCGATAAGATAGGATCTTTACTTGCTTCATAAAGTTATACTCGGTCACTGGCCTGAAATCAGAGAGACCTAACTGCTTTATGAAGTTAATTCAATACACGATGATATGGGGTCGAATAAAAGAAGACAAAGCCCCGCAATAGTTTCTCAGTTCGTGTGGGCGCAAATATTATTAGCCGAGGTGAAGTCAAGGCTTAACCGTCAACTGGTTGTTCATTCTGATCGCTTGTGTGTAAATTTCTTTGATCAATTAACATAAATTTTGTTCGTCTAATCGAAAAAAAAGTTATTCATCTTAGATCAAAAACACTCGGTTTGTGATTTAGGGTTAAGTTTTGACGAGATAATAAATTCGCTGCGATATTTTAACCTACCATTCAATACATTTCTAGTTTTTGCCCCGAATCGATTATCCTTCTACTCTTTTCACGATACTGATTTCTAACGAATAAAGTAAGGAATAAAACTGATGCCACAGGATTATAAAATTAGGCCACGACGAAGAAGCAATGCAACAACGGAAGCGATGTTTGGATTTTTCTCATGCTCATGCGCAGAATACGTTTCCGCCTACAGCGCGCACTTGTGGCAACACATGAAATTACACTAATTTTTTGTACAAACCATTACTTAACTTTTTTACCAGATTAAAATAATAATCTACACGATGATTTGGGGTCGAATAAAAAAAGACAAAGCCCCGTAATAGTTTCGCAGTTCCGTATGGGCGCAAATAATATTAGCCGAGATGAAGTCTAGGCCTAACAGCTTATCGCTTGTGTGAGAATTTTTTCAATCATTACACATAAATTTTGTTCGTCTAATTGAATAAACAGTTGTTATCTAAGATCACGGCATCCGTTTGTAAGTTTTACCGTCAAATTATACACGCTATCGAATAAATAAAAAACCGATGCCACTGGATTTTAAAATTAGGCTACGGAGAAGAAGCAATGCAACAACGGAAGCCGTGCTTGAATTTTCCTCATGCTCATGCGCAGAATACGTTTTTGCCAACAGCGCGCCCTTGTGGCAACACCTGAAATTACACTAATCTTTTGTACAAACCGTTAATTAATTTTTTACTAGTTAATTTTAAAATAATAATCTGGATTTGCAGTCAGTAAAACATTTTGGTAATTTACCAAAATGATTTATTTTTGCTTCTCTCGTTTTTGTAAAGTTGATATAATGTAGACAGGTGTTTAATATTCTTCTAGATTAAGAAATAAAAAATAACACTTTAAATTTTGTGTGAATTAGTCATGCCCTGATTATATGTCATTTCAAATGTAGACATTTTTCCAAATTGTGTTATTCTTTCGGATATATATATCCGAAAGAAGAACTTGCTTGGGACCTATGTCTATTTTCATCGCAACACTTCGATGTTAACCTATTTAATTTAGCACATACAATTTCGGATCTCTGTTGTTACTGCAAGATGCTTACATTCTGAAAACTTAGATGACTTTCTTAGAAGGCAAAATGTGGGAACCATACCAAAGTCAAGGCGTTACTTAGACTCCAAAGATGTGGCGGCGCCAAAGAAAGATTTGACGGCAGTAAAATTAGCGGTTAAAAGATTCTGGGCCATAAGATTCAAAACCGAATGTTTCGAATGACGTAAACGCGTGGTTAATTATTCTTGTCCACTTTTTGAAATTTTAGTAGAATTGTTACATGTTTGCAAATTATTATAAATTTTTGCAAAAAAATAAGGCGGCACTTGGTCTGAACAACACTTGAACCAGTATTAAAAAGATGATGAGTTGCTTAAAATTATAGCCTCTAATACGAATACAACCAATAAGAGGCAAGATAATACAATAGGTCCATATTGCTTTTTAACTGTAATATCCATGTTGTCAGCTCAACAACTCGAAAGGAAATGACACAGTAAGAGTTAAACGTGATATTTTTATTCATTTATAGCATAATGACCATAAGCATAACTTGTAATATCATCATCTAATATCCACCTTTTATCATCATAACAATTAAGTGCAACTTTAGTACATTTGTTTACATACAGTTGATGTGATTTACTTCGTATTTGATAAAAATTTACATGTTTTAAAGTTTCTTCAAATAAACACTGTTTAAAATGTTCATGCCTTAATTGTTTTTTAATGGCTGCTTAGGGTACACCCTTTGCCTTCTTTGTTTCATCATTATTGGCTGTTTTTATACTCGCCGTACTCGTAGCAGAGGTAGTGGTAAATGATACTGGCCGAAAAATAGCTATGTAAGTTATTTATATCTTTTATCTTTTATAATTCTTTTATAAATAAATTACATTTTTTTATAGACTAACGTTACGAGATGGAACGCAAGTTTTTGCTGGACGACAGGAGGGCCATTTCGAAGCTCTAACAGGTGCGCCAATATATGAAGTGAAAAACTGGTCGACAAATCAAATCCTTGCGAAGTGTCGGCAAGGCACACAAACCGCCCTTCCTCACCGGCTCATTTTCACGGAAACTAAAGACAATGAAACTTATACGACGGCGGTAAATGTAAACTAAATATTTTTAATCGTGAGTAAACAAAATAATGTGCAAGACGGATGGAACTCATGCAGCGCATGATGGCCACATTTTTTTTTTTTTACTCCTGTCTTAAACTTGAAGCATTCAGTTGCCTTTTTGATATCCATATTCCTAGCACATAGATACAACCTGTATTCATCTACATCAATCCCATTATCACCTTTAGTAAAAATATTTCATTTTTTACATTTTTAATTTGTAAAGATAGAAATTGTTACATTTGGCATCATACGACTCAAAAAGCATGTCAATAAAGTTTCTTCCAAAATTCAGGCAACTAGTCATATTTATTTACTTTCACAGAAAGATGTTCAAGGAACATTTGAAATTCTTTGCAATTGACATTATAGATATATAGATGTATAGATAATGAAACTTATACGACGGCAGTAAATGTAAACTAAATATTTTTAATCGTGAGGTCATTATTAATTTAATCAATTTGATGTTCTTATTTTAATGCTGTTTTATTATAATTTGTCAGGGAGGTAAATACTTATGTAGCATTACATATGTAGTATTACATATTATGGCTTTTTTGATGCTATTGAATCTGCTTGATTTGTTTATGGCATTCCTATCGAATCTGATTGATTTGTTTATGGATTTTCATTCAAATTAGCGAATAAAGGATTTTAAATCTAAAAAACTAGGGCCACTTTGAAAAACTTTTTCTCACATCTGCTCATGTCTATATAAGCGTGGGTGGAAAAAAAAAGTTTCATCACACCAACATGGCCAGTTCTCAAGGGAACATGAGCTCCTCGGAAGAAGAAAACATAATTCCACCAACGCCACCGCAACGAGCAGTGTAGAGAAGGGTGAGGCGGCGAATAGTGCCTTATCCCCAAGGCGCCGCATTGAGTTTATCGATGAACCAGAGGTAGAAGTGCAACAACCAGAGCAACAACAACTGCCAGATCAGCAGCCAGAGGAGGTGCAACAAAAAATACATGGCTCGACGGTTGCCACAACATTAAAGATATTTTGTTTACAACATTTGGGTCGGTCAATTAGGCTGTACCCAAACAGTATTACAGTGTAGATCATCAGAGCGCACGGTTGCAAAATATTTTAAACTCATATTAAACTCATATTGAATCAATACCAGATCAAAATGATGTGGGTTATATTCTAGAAGTTGATTTGGATTATCCAAAAGAAATTCATGACAAGACAAATGCTTACCCATTAGCACCACAAAAATTAAAAGTAAAGCTTGATGAGCTTTGATCATATAATAAAAAATTAAGGAGTAAGCTTATGGCTAATGCTTTTACTGAGAAATTGGTACCTAATTTATACCCAAAGAAAAATTATGTTTTACATTATCGAAATTTAAAGTTATATTTGAGTCTTGGAATGAAATTAACTGCAGTGCATAAAGTGCTCTCATTTCACCAGTCGCCATGCTAAAACCATACATCGATTTTAATACAAAGAAGAGACAAGAAGCAAAAAATGAACTAGTAAAAAATTAATTAACGGTTTGCGCGATGCAGGCGGTGCAGGGGCCAATAAACTTGGCCGCTCAAACATCGTCCAGCAAAACGACCGCAATCTCCTACATGGCATTCCACTCCAATATGCAGAGACAGTAGGAATTTTTTTTTAACGTGCTACGAGTTAGCAATTTACAACCATTGCCCGATCCTGCACGCCTTCGTCACGTGACAGAGGCATTTCGTCTAGCAGTGGACACCATTTTTGAGTATGGTCAAATATACCGCGTGCCCGATACACGTGTGCTGGATCATCACTTAGGTGATGACTGCCCCATTTGTCTAAGAGTCGTGACAGTGGGGATGTCAGTCACCTCCTTAACCTGCTTCCACGAGTTCTGCACACGATGCATTGGAGAATGGTTAAGGAATAACATCACCTGCCCTAAATGTCGCCGCCCACAAGATAGAACTACATTTCACAAGTAAGTTTATTTGTTATATTTGTTTACATTTTTTTCATAATTTTTATGTGTTTCCAGTGTTCGAGTAATCAACTGATGGGGTCCACAACAATTAAGGTAAGAAAATTTCTTTATCTTTTTTTACATTTTTATATTATTATGGTTTTCAAGCTTTTTAATTAAACTTATTGTATTTGTGTTATTTGGTCTATTCTTTGCTCTTAATGATTTGGAGACACTAATATGTGGGAATTAAATGAAATTGTTTGTATTAAGTGAGCTTTCTAATTCGCGTTATAAGTTTTAAGGTAAAATTCTAAACTGGTTGTCAAGACCCAGTCAAAATTATGTGTACAAGTTTTGAGAGGAAAAGTTACTCTTTTGTAGGATTTCCAGTTTTGGCTGCATTGTTTTTCTAGACCCGCTGCCCACTTCTGACGACAAGAGGGCGTCTATGACGTCATCAAAGGGGTTTCATAAAAACCAACAACAACTGACTGGAGAACACACTTCAGACGACGATTATGAATAAGCAAATTCAATTTGGAGAGAGTTTTACATGACTTGTGTCGGGGACTATCACAGTTGTACATGGATGTGGACACTTTGCAGCTAGCTGACATTTTTGAAGCCTTTAGAGAACTCTGCCTGCAGTTTTGTGGCATTGACTCCGCCCATCTCTACAGTACACCTGGGGTCGCTTGGCAAGCCGCGCTCAAAAGGACTGATGTTACATTAGAACTACTAGATAGTGAAAAATATTTATTCTTGGAGCAACAAGTAAGAGGCGGAATCGCCATGATTTCACAACGTTATGCAAAAGCTAACATTTCTTGGCATTATGACCCTAATGAATCCATTAATTATCTTATGTATGTCGACTTTAATAACTTGTACGGTTATTGTATGAGTCACCCACTACTACAATCTGATAATGAAGAGATCAAAAAGTTGGACATACAAAAAGTTGATAACAATGCAGAAACCGGATTCGTTTTAGAAGTGGACCTCGCCTATCCCACTTCCATTCAAGACGCCACTACTAATTGTTTCCCCCTTGCTGTTGAGCACGTCATGGTCAAAGAGGAAGATTTATCACCCTACTGCCGACGCCTCAAGCAAAACGTTAAGAGTGCAACAAGTGAAAAACTCGTTCCTAATCTGCACCCTAAAACAAATTACATTTCGCACTATACAAACCTCAAATTGTATTTAGAGTTGGGGATGAAATTAACTAAAATTCATAAAGTGTTGTCCTTCACTCAATCTACATGGATGAAGCCTTACATCAGCTTTAATACCTTAAAACGACAACAAGCCACGAATACATTTGATAAAAATTTTTTCAAACTCATGGTGAATTCGGTTTTTGGCAAGTCTATAGAAAATTTAAGAAAGAGGTCAGATGTGAAATTATGTCAAAGTGAAAAATCTGTAAAAAAATATATAGCTGCACCTTCAATGAAGAGTTTTCGAATAATTAATGATAACCTCGTAGCAATCAACAGAAAAAAGACAAATCTTGTAATGGCACGTCCCTTATACACTAGTTTTACAATTCTTGAACTAGCAAAATATTTTATGTACCAGTTTTTTTATGGTGTTCTTAAAAAAATGTATGGGGACAATGTAAAATTATGTCTTACAGATACAGACAGTTTCTTAATTCAAGTTTTTACTGAAGATGTATATGAGGACATGTTACCACTTTTAACCAAGTGGTATGACACAAGTGATTATCCCCCAGATCACTTTTTACATTCCAATTTGAACAAAAAAGTGTTGGGGAAGTTAAAAGACGAAATGAACGGAGTACCAATTTTGGAGTTTATAGGACTTAAGGCCAAGATGTACTCCATAAAAACAGCACGAGATGAGGAAATTAAAAAAGCCAAGAGTATTCCCTCTCAAGTAATGAAAAAACAATTACGTCACGAGCATTATTTGAAATGTTTAAAAGAAGAAAGTCGATCTTATGTAAATTATTATCAATTGAGGAGCAAGTCGCACCAAATGTATTTAAATAAATGTAAAAAGATTGGTCTTTGTTGTATCGATGATAAACGATACATTTTGGATGATGGTATTAAATCGATTTCATACGGGCACTTTTCATTATCTGAATAAAAAAATTGTATTGATGTAAATTCAATCATTTTTTATCATGAGTCGACACATTACAGACGAAAATTTGAGCCTCGATTACATTAAATTGTTTGATTCAAAAGAAGCAGATGACCCTAATGAACCCACTAATTATCTCATGTACCTCGACTTTAATAACTTGTATGGTTATAGCATGTCGCATCCACTTCCACAATCTGATTTTAGATGGCAGGAAAATGAAGAAATCAAAAAGTTGGACATACAAAAGGTTGAAGATAATGCAGAAACTGGATTCGTTTTAGAAGTTGACCTCGCCTATCCCACTTCCATTCATGACGCCACCAACTGTTTCCCCCTTGCTGTGGAGCGTGTCATGGTCAAAGAGGAAGATTTGTCACCCTACTGTCGACGCCTCAAGCAAAACGTCAAGTATGCATCAAGTGAAAAACTCGTTCCTAATCTGCACCCTAAAACAAATTACATTTTGCACTATACAAATCTCAAATTGTATCTTGAGCTGGGAATGAAATTGACTAAAATTCATAAAGTGTTGGCATTTACTCAATCCGCATGGATGAAACCCTACATTAGTTTTAACACTCTGAAACAACTACAAGCCACAAATACCTTTGATAAAAATTTCTTCAAACTTAAGGTGAATTCGGTTTTTGGCAAATCAATTGAAAATTTAAGAAAGAGATCAGAAGTAATGTTAGGTCAAAGTGAAAAAAGTGTAAAACAATATTTAGCTGCACCCTTGAGGAAAAGTTTTCGTATAATTAACGAAAATCTCGCAGCTATCAATATTTATGAAGACACGTTACCCCTTTTAAACAAATGGTACGCCACGAGTGATTATCCTCCAAATCATTTTTTACATTCAAATTTGAATAAAAAAGTGTTGGGGAAATTAAAAGATGAAATGAATGGAGTTCCGATTTTGGAGTTTATTGGACTTGAAGCGAAAATGTATTCCATAGGCACAAGACGAGGAGATTAAAAAATTCAAGGGTAGTACCTTCTGCTGAGACCAAGTGGCTTCACCAGAGGGTTTAGTTAAGTCCATCTATGCAGCCTCGAAGCTGCAGAAAAAGCTGTACGTGATCTGCACAATTTACGAGTTAGAGATGGTTTTCGTCTACGTGTGGGGCCTGCCAAAAAGGTAAAAAACACTACAGTATTCCCACCCAGGTTATGAAGAAACAATTACGTCACGCACATTATTTGAAATGTGAATAGGGAATGTCCTGATACACATTAGGAAATATCTAATTAATGAAAATAATCAATATGTGCCAACCGGTGTTGGGCTAACATCCACTCCTGAAAATTTTTTAAATTTCAACAAATCCTTTGGCACCATTCAGGAAAAAGTTTTGAAAGCAAACTTGGCCAACAATGGGACGAAATTTATAATACCAACTACAGCTGATGTTGAAATTTGTGTTTCCAAAACTGAAGGCAGAGGAGTGCAAATCAAAATTACTCGTTTGCTAGACAGAAAATTTGTTCATTTAACTGCAGCTCAGTTCTGTAAAATTGTAACTCATCAAATTGAAGTTATTCAATTAGTCAGTCAAAAAATTGTTGAATTAAGAAGCATTATTAATGCTGAACTTGCTAATATTCCTGCTCCGGGACCAATAGTTCCCAATTTTTGTATGAATTGTGCTGCAAGATATGAAAATAACTTGCCTACACGTGCTTGTAATTGAATTTGTATACGCACTTTATAAAACTTTAGCACTTTATGTAAGCACTTTATGGTTAAAACTATAAAAAGTTAACTTTCAGAAAAAGTGCATAAAAATAAAAGTTGTATAACCTCAACAAAGATACAGTGTTTTTCTCAGGATAGATGTGTGCAGCTCACTCGACTTTCTCAAGAGTGTAACTCTGCTGCTGCTGCCTTTGCTTAAATACACTTTTTGCTATTGTTATGTTAATTAAGTAACGGTTTTCCCATCTGTCAATAAAGAAACTTTTATAACATTTTCTTATTCAACTACATTACGAAATGTCAAAGAATATCTGCGATAAATGTGGAGAGAAGTTCACGCAAAATTTTGCTGGACGACCACATTTCTACATGTTGTAATTTTCGTATCTTTAGCTAAGGAATGTTCAAAAAAGTCATTTATAGGGTAATACATAACATATAAACTTGATATGTTTATGGTATCCTATCGAATCTGATTGATTTGTTTATGGATTTTCTTTCAATTGAATCTGCTTGATTTGTTTATGACATCCTATCGAATCTGATTGATTTGTTTTGGATTTTCTTTCAAATTAGCGAAAAAAGGATTTTGCATCTAAAAAACTAGGGGCCACTTTGAAAAACTTTCTCTTACATCTGCTCATGCCTATATAAACGTGGGTGGAAATCAAAAGTTTCATCACACCAACATGGCCAGTTCTCAAGGGAACATGAGCTCCTCGGAAGAAGAAAACATAATTCCACCAACGCCACCGCAACGAGCATTGCAGAGAAGGGTGAGGCGGCGAATAGTGCCATATCCCCAAGGCGCCGCATCGAGTTTATCGATGAACCAGAGGTAGAAGTGCAACAACCAGAGCAACAACAACAGCCAGATCAGCAGCCAGAGGAGGTGCAACAAAAATTACATGGCTCGACGGTTGCCACAACATTGAAGATATTTTGTTTACAACATTTGCTTGGGTCGGTCAATTAGGCTGTACCCAAACAGTATTACAGTGTAGATCATCAGAGCGCACGGTCGCAAAATATTTTAAACTCATGAGTGAAATAACAGAAATAATTATGTCACACGAAGAAGAGCCATGTGTAGTGACGAATCGAAAAAATTGTATTGTATTTATATTTTAATAATTTGTATGGTTATGCAATGAGTGAGTTTTTGCCTTTAAATGATTTTAAATGGTTGACTAAAAATGAAATTGATGATTCGAATATTGAATCAATACCAGATCAAAATGATGTGGGTTATATTCTTGAAGTTAACTTGGATTATCCAAATGAAATTCACGATAAAACAAATGCTTATCCTTTAGTTATTATTATTTTTCACTCACATAAATACAAAAAAGAAGATGTTCCATCTTGTTAGAATGATTCTTTTCTTCCATCTTTTATTATGGAGTGAATCCACAAAACCCACTATTCCGACTAAAGTCCTAGATAATATCGGAGTGATTCTGGAACCACAAAAATCATTACTGTTTTCAGATGATTACATTTATATACCGATCATAAATCATTTAGGAGATATAACCTTCAGCAAGGGATCTCCAGAATATCAGAGTAGATGAAATGAGAGGATGTTATATGCCACTAAATTAATCAATTCGACTACGTAATCTATGTGGGATAATACACACCCGAGATATCTAAAATAGATATGGAAATTATGAGAGAGTCACTCTGTTTATACAATGGACTATGTAATATCAAGGACCCAGTCCGGGAGAAGAAATTTATAGGAGCTTTATTAGCTGGTGGACTGGGACTGTTAGGAGCAAGTGCAGGATTGTTTGGTGCTATAACAGCTCATTAAGCTCAAGATAAAATAGACACTTTGAATTCTCATATGGAGACAATAAAGAAGAAAGTGAATATGAATACGAAATCTATTCAAACTTTAATCATAGCTGGACAGAAAAAAATTGCTATGATGCATGATGTCACCAATCGTATAAATTGGTTAATGGAAGATAAATTGCGTCACAAGCTCATTTGATATTTTCTCGAATATCCTATTGGGTCAAGTATTGCCCATGACTCTGGAGATATCTGGTAAATTCCATGCCATTTCTAAAGGGAATGTAAATACTGATTTAATCCCATTCAATCACGTTAAACGTATAATCACCGATGTATTCCCAGAAAATAACACCCTATATTCATATGACCCCTCCCTAGTCTACCTGGTGGCAAAAAGTTATCCATGGTTCGCAGACAAGATTCATCATGTTGTGGCGTATATCCTGGAATTACCAATTTTAACTAGAGATAAATGGGTCCCAGCATTCCGAGTTATAAATGTTGGGTGGATATCCGAAAATGCCCATCATAAATTTACCAGATTATATAGCTCCTCAGGTAATAGACAATCATTTGGAGATAGTCAATAAAGTAGATGTAAGCATGTGTGACTATCATCATATGTTATTTGTCTGTCATCACGGGTCTCTGGATATATTAAAGCATTGTACCTCATCTGTACAATTGTTGAAGAAGAGTAGATACAGCATAAGCTCTACTAGAAGCGGATTGTTAATACATGGTGTAGCGAATGATGTGATTACATTATCTTTTACTTATAGCAGACTGCCGACTAAAGTCACCACAGAGATAATCCCCAAGTCTGGTAACTTATGGTTGCCATATGGAAAATTTGGTTACGTGACTTATAAGACATTACATGCTATAAATCCTTATCATGTAAAGCGGATAAATAACATCTCTGAAGTCATCTCTACCAACATTAATCCGCCTGAATTTGACATCGCACCAACTGATTGGGCTGATTATAAAGATTTGGAGGACATAATGAACACTGCATCCAAATACGTAGAAACAGCTGATTGATTTGTTTATGGATTTTCTTTCAAATTAGCGAATAAAGGATTTTGAATCTAAAAAACTAGGGTCCACTTTGAAAAACTTTCTCTCACATCTGCTCATGCCTATATAAGCGTGGGTGGGAAAAAAAAGTTTCATCACACCAACATGGCCAGTTCTCAAGGGAACATGAGCTCCTCGGAAGAAGAAAACATAATTCCACCAACGCCATTGCAACGAGCAGTGCAGAGAAGGGTGAGGCGGCGAATAGTGCCTTATCCCCAAGGCGCCGCATTGAGTTTATCGATGAACCAGAGCAACAACAACAGCCAGATCAGCAGCCAGAGGAGGTGCAACAAAAAATACATGGCTCGTCGGTTGCCACAACATTGAAGATATTTTATTTACAACATTTGCTTGGGTTGGTCTATTAGGCTATACCCAAACAGTATTACAGTGTAGATCATCAGAGCGCACGGTTGCAAAATATTTTAAACTCATGAGTGAAATAACAGAAATAATTATGTCACACGAAGAAAAGCCATGTGTAGTGACGAATCGAAAAAAAAAAGAAGCTAGAAGTGCGCCATCCGAGTATCTATACAGGTTCAAAGGAACCAAGATAAACAATGGTTACCTGTAGGACACGCATTTAAAATTTTCCTATCTGACATTATACGTGTCTGGCCAGGAGCTCATAAGGAAGGACTCAAATTAAATAAAATTAAAGTGAAAGACGTACCATCAAACTCAGATGATGATGTCCTCACACATTTAAATGTAAAAAAGAAAAAAAATTAACGCAAGATATTGAATCTAATAACATGTCTGCATTAGATTCAATACTACTAGATACTGTCCAAAATATTTTCATTACTAATATTTCACCTGATTCGACTTTTGTTGAAATTCCCGGTCATTTTGACGGCGGAAATTATACCCTCACTATACGCAATGTTTTGACTTGTACTACAGAAAATGTTGCCAGTGAGAAAAAGTATGTGGTCGACAGTGTTATAAATGCAAGAAGCAGAGCAAAAACCAGATCAGCAGCCAGAGGAAGTGCAGCAACAACCAGAGGTGCAAGAAGCACCAATTCTGGTTGTTGATTTGGTTAGCAGCGATGAAGAGGGTGAAATTCATGAAGAAGAACCTCAAGGTCAGCAGATCAATGAGGAAGATTTTCAGCAAGCGATGCAGGCGGTGCAGGAGCCACTAAACTTACCCGCACAAATAATTAACAACATAAGAAACCACTTGGTAAACATCATCCAGCAACAAGAGCAGCAGCAGCAAAATCGGAATTTACTGCGAGATATTCCGCCCCAATATGTCGAAACAGTAAGAACATTTTTTAACGTGCTACCAGTTAGCAATTTACAACCATTGCCCGATCCTGCACGCCTCCGTCACGTGACAGAGGCATTTCGTCTAGCAGTGGACACCATTTTTGAGTATGGCCAAATATACCGCGTGCCAGACGCACGTGTGCTGGATCATCATTTAGGTGATGACTGCCCCATTTGTCTAAGAGTAATGAAAGTGGGGATGACAGTCACCACCTTAAACTGCTTCCACGAGTTCTGCACACGCTGTATTGGAGAATGGTTGAGGAATAACATCACCTGCCCTATATGTCGCCGCTCACAAGATAGAACTACATTTCACAAGTAAGTTTATTCGTTATATTTGTTTACATTTTTTTCATAATTTTTTTGTGTTTCTAGTGTTCGAGTAATCAACTGATGGGGTCCACAACAATTAAGGCAAGAAAATTTCTTTAACTTTTTTTTTACATTTTTTAAATTAATTGTAATATTGAAATAATCTTTAGCTAAGTTAAAATATTCTTTTTTTGATTTTTTTTTTCAATTTCTAGAAATAGTTCGTCGAAAGATGAAGGGGGGGTCCTAACCTTCTACATATTAAATTTATGGTAATACCTCAATTAATGTCAATTGTAATCACAATTTAAATCCTCTACCCGACCCTGCTCGCCTCCGTCACGTGACGGAGGCATTCCGTTTAGCGGTAGATACGACATTTGAATACGGACAAATATATCGCATGCCCGATGCACGTGATAGACCACCACCTAGGTAATGATTGTCCCATTTGTCTGCGAGTGATGACAGCGGGGATAACACTCACCACCCTAATTTGCCATCATGAATTTTGCACGAGGTGTAAAGGAGAATGGCTAAAGAAAACGTCACCTGCCCGATCTGCTGGCAGCCTCAAGACAGGGCAACATTTCATCAGTAAGTTTTCGAATATATTAAGAGATTAGCCTTTTGGTGGAATACGGTACTATTTCTCGAGAGTTAGCACGTGCATCAGGCAGCGTCTCTCTTGTACAGATTCCAACAGTAATCAGATATTATTATGGGAACCTTAATTGACACTTCAAAAATTCTCCTTCCACACAAAAGGCGCTGCTGCTGATATATATAGGAAATAGATAGTTCTTTGCATCAGTTTTTAACTAAACATCATGGAAGGTAGTGCATCTCCCGTCGAACAGCCATCCAGCACAACAGGCGCTGCTGCTGTACCCATCCACCCATATTTACGATGTAACTGCCATCATTACATTGCAACATTACAACAGGCAATTACCTTATTGCAAGACGAAAAGGTGACATTAATTGCCGATATGATGCTCGCGGATCAAGAACATCACGAAGTAATCGCCTGCATCACAGAGGAATTGCAGTTCACACGCCACCAACTTAACTTGGGAGTGCAATGAGAAAAACAATTTGGAAGTTTTGGTTCAAGCTCAAAAAAATATAAACAGAGAGTTGCAGTTTCGTTTAAAACGCATGACCAAAAATTAAATTAAAATTAAATTAGATTTAATCAAGTTTTTTTATTTCATTGGAAAAAATTAGATAGAAGGGGACATATTCAAAAACTGAGCATATACAGTATAGAGAGGAGAGCCACTTCTTTGTTGTGTCACTGAAGAACTAACACGGAAAGAGGTAACATGGAGGAGCCATCGAGCTCAAATGATGAGAGAGCAGTTCCAATACACCCATAACTGAGGTGTAATTGCCACCATTACATAGCAACCCTGCAGAAAGGAAAAACTTTGCTGCAAGATGAAAAAGTTAACCTGATTGCCGACATGATGGTGAATGACCAGCACCATCAGAAGAAATGACGGAAACCATTGAAGAATTACGTGCGCGCAGTACCAACTGAATGTGGAACAAGGTGAAAAAGACAATTTAAACACCATAACCGAGGGGCAAAGAAATCTTATACGGAACATCAATCTGCACCAGAAAAGACAGGGGTCTAAAAATTTTGTGGCCAAATGTCTTGCTTTGATCATTGTTTGCAGACATTTCTTTTAATTCTCATGGTAATTCACTATGCCGTTGAAATTGTGAAGTCAATTGTCCAATTTGTCTGGCCTCACTCTGTAAACACAAATGTTCAAAATTAAAAAAAATACCACAAAATGTGTATTTTCATTATATTTAAAAATAATGAAAATACACATTTTGTGGTTTTTTTTTTTTTAAAGAAAATTATTTACTGTTATTTATTGGTTCCATGTTCCATGCAAGTAAATTAGAAGAGAAATAATGTGAATAGTTAAAAAATTATATGTAAAAGAATTTAAGTAAATCCACTGAGTTAAAATGCCATCAGATATTTAAATTGAATTTTCAAATTAAATAAAAAAAAAAATTGTAAAAAATATCTGTTTCGAACCATGTATTTTAACCCTTTACCTAACCTCTACCCCTTCTCCCTTTCGTGCCACTGCCTTTATATACAACACTCATTTCAAAAAATGGATTTAGAGACGGAGATACTGATTGAATATTTTCTCCAACTACAAAATTCGGAATGTAAGCAAAATTTTATATTAATTTTTTATTGATGAGTTGAAAAAAAGAATTGATTAAAATGAAAATTGAAATTAGGTAGCCACTTCACTTGTGCCATACTTAGAAAGTTATAAGATGTATATAAACTTTTTCAACCCTTCTTTTGTAAGACCTCTTCAACCCTTCTTTTGGAAGAAGTTAAGTGGGGTATTGTCGCATAAGTGGCGAGACCACCCAAGACACACGTCGGACCCTATTTTTTTTCTAGAGGGGAGGAGCTAACAGGTTTTTTGGCTCGTGTCGCCCTAATTTTTTCCACTGGAGGGAGGAGCTAACAGGTTTTAGATACACTTGATTAGTTTATGGCGAGCTATTGAAAT
>JAQGAS010001605.1:0-17145 GCA_034686365.1 Pachymerium ferrugineum
TTCCATCTGGCAGTACCGACGCGCCACCATTGTTAGAACTGCGGCCATTATTAGAACTACATCATCCCATTCTTTGGTTTTAAATTTTCCATACTTGAAAATGCTGTAACTATATGTGTAAGCTAATGAATTGTGAAATAAGACTATAGCTCCTTTCCCACTTGATTACCACTTGTTTACAGCTACTTGACCTCGGTGCACATCCTAAAAATACATCTTTACAATCTCTTTATCTACAAAATGCTTTCATCAATAAGATTTTAAAGTGTATAAGACATTATATATATATATGGATTGTGATATTTTTTTTCTTTTATTGATCAATTATAGATTATCGGCTGTTTTTTGGCTTGGGAAACTCGACACGTGAGCATTCCAGCTCTGAACGATTCGAAATACATAGGCATGTCGGTGTATAATGTGGTGATTATGTGCGTAATTGGGGCTGCCATATCCTTCATCTTATCCGATCAACCTAATTCTTCCTTTATCATCGTTTCTGTATTCATCATTTTCTGTACTACAACCACTCTCTGCCTCGTCTTTGTGCCTAAGGTAATTAATTTTAACATTTCTTCAATTTGTATATGTGTCGATCAGTGGTGTAAAGGGCAGTATTTTTGGCCTGAAATCAATGCGGAAATGTGTGCCATTCACAGCTCATTGACTTGCAAAGAAATCCCCATGGGATGGACGCCCGCGTTCGAATCACTTTCCAAGCTTCAATGCGCAAGCGCAGAAGTAGCGACGAAAACACGCAGGAGAAGATGAAAGAGTTGCACGAGGAGAACCAACTATTCAGAAGAACTCTTAAAGAGGTAATGTTTGACCAAAGAGTTGTACGCAAGGAGTGGAAACCGTTTGGTTTAACTATGCGCAAAGGATTATGGGTAATATTCTGCCATTTTGTGGCCAAACTAATGGATTATGGGTAATAATCTTCCGTTTTGTAGCAAAACCAATGGAATATGGGTAATATTCCGCCATTTTGTCGCGAAGCCAATGAATTATGGGTAATATTCTGCCATTGTGTGGCAAAACTAATGGATTATGGGTAATATTCCTCCGTTTTGTGGCAAAACCAATAGATTATGGGTAATATTCTGCCATTTTGTGGGAAACTGGCGGAATTTTCTCAGAACCCCTCGCTCGCGATGGCCATCTTGGCCGCCTTGGCTCTCGATGTCTGACCAATGTGGTTTCCACTCCTTACACACAGCTTATTGGTTAAACCTTCAGTTTTAATTTTTTCAAGGTGATCAACTTTGATATTTACTTTTTCAGAAAGATATAGAAATTAGATCCTTACTTCGCCAATTGGGTGATGACGTGTGCGACATCTTGCAAGAACGTCTCAGGTTTCCACGAGTAGTTGAAATAATTAGAAAAGAAGGTTGATTAATTAATTAATTAAAAAAATTAATTAGGCCTAAATTATTTCTATGAAATTTTTTTTTTTCCTATAAAGGCGCCTCTTCTTCAGATGATGATGATACATCATCAATGACTTTATCACAAGATGAAGAAAGTAATCTTGCCTTATCGGCAGACAAAGACAAGTAAAAGAAAAGAAAATAATTTCCGTTTTTCGTTTTTTTATTATCATTATTAATTTTTTTTAATTTTTAGAAATAGGACGCATTATTTATTAATCAACAGTTGCACTCCACAATCAGATAGGAAAAGTGTTAGCACTGTTGAATTTGAATTATCAAGTAGTGCTGGAAGGGAAAGTCCCCAAGAAGTGGAAGCAATACCATTGACTGATATGAAAAGTCGTCGAGAAAGTACAGGACATTGTATTGAGACACAATGTGATGTTGATGTGAAAGAAATGGATAAACCAGATGAATGAAGGTATTTAAATTTTAGTCATCTTTTATGTATGTCTTCTTTGCCTGCTCTCGTTAAATTAATCGTTAATTAGTTTGGTTGGTGACACTGGTAATTTGAATTCATTGCCTATTTGGTCTAACTCACTTTTACGCTTGATTTATTACTGCAAGATATACCCTGTAGTGCTTGCATTATTTAGCAAAAGTTATATATCAGGTTTAAAAAACTAAAAAATTACTAAAGGTATTTTTAAACTTAGAAAAATAATAGAATAAATATCAGTAAAATCGATTTTAAAAATCGACCAGATGTTAATAAAATCGATTAAATTTGACTAATTTAGCAATATTAATAGAAAAATCGACTAAATTAAGCAAATTTATAGAGAAATCGAAAAAAATATTAATAAAATCGATTAAAAATTGACTAATACAGCATTGTTGATAGAAAAATCGAAAAAATATTAGTAAAATCGATTAAAAACTGACTAATACAGCACTATTGATAGAAAAATCAACTAAATTAGCAAAACCGATAAAATTAATCGATTAATTATCAGTAAAATCAGTTTTAAACATCGACCAGATGTTAATAAAATCGATTAAAATTTGAAGAAATTAGCAATATTGATAAAAAAAATCGACTAAATTAAGCAAATTTATAGAAAAATCGACAAAAATAAGTAAAATCGATTAAAAATTAACTAATACAGCAATGTTAATAGAAAAATCGACTAAATTAGCAAAACCGATAAAATTAATCGATTAATTATCAGTAAAATCAATTTTAAAAATCGACCAGACGTTAGTAAAATCGATTAAAATTTGAAGAAATTAGCAATATTTATAGAAAAATCGACTAAATTAAGCAAATTTACAGAAAAATCTACAAAAATAAGTAAAATCGATTAAAAATTAACTAATACAGCACTGTTGATAGAAAAATCGACTAAATTAGTAAAACCGATAAAATTAATCGATTAATTATCAGTAAAATCGATTGTAAAAATCGACCAGATGTTAATAAAATCGAATAAAATTTGACGAAATTAGCAATATTGATAGAAAAATCGACTAAACTAAGCAAAATTTATAGAAAAATCGACAAAAATTAGTAAAATGATTAACAGCAATGTTAATAGAAAAATCGACTAAATTAGCAAAACCGATAAAATTAATCGATTAATTATCAGTAAAATCGATTTTAAAAATCGACCAGATGTTAGTAAAATCGATTAAAATTTGAAGAAATTGATAGAAAAATCGACTAAATTAAGCAAAATTTATAGGAAAAAAAAAGTTGTGGACTTATAAATCTCACGCACCCCCAAAAATCACAGGTAAACATCGTGAAACGAAAGATTTCAATTTCCCATCATGCAACTATGGCTTCCGGTAAATTATAATAATAATAGATAGTTAATCCATTATTAAAACATTGAAAACACTACTTTTATTTAATGACTCAATTTCTATTCCTAACTGTTTACTTTCTCCACAAGTTATAAATATGTTAAGTGCATGCTTAGTGATTTAACTCTCCTTTATCATTCATTAAATATTCCATTTCCAAGATTAACAACTTTAATAATTCATCTACACTTTTTTTTTTTTTGCAGGAAATAATAAAAATCCTTCTCTACCAGATTTAACTCTTTCCTGGTGCTAGTAGTTCTGCTAAAAACTTTTACCAGATGACGCGCCTTCCTTAAGATGTCATTCTACTAACACTGAAACTGCTCCTTGGATGGAACAACAAGAAGAAAAGATTTTTTTTCTTTTTCTTTTTGTAATGAAATCTTACACTAGATGGCATTGAAGCTTATAGCTTATATAAATATTTCACACAGCAAGATATAGGAGACATGGACTGGCAGGTTTGGCAAGTTTCATGAATACAACTCCTAATGCATTGCATATCATTACATAGTGACATTTTATAAAATTGAGTTACTCTCACAAATTGAATTTTAGTCGTGACACGTGTTTACCCAACGTTTTGATAGTTTAATTTAGTCGATTTTGTAATCAATTGGATAAATGTGTAGAAGCGCCATCTGTTGGTACCATGAGCAAGTTTGCTATTCCATATCTCCTACAATTTTGAGCTTTTTAAAAAGCCACCTTTTCAAATATTTAAATCTGTGATAAAATTCCCATGCATAATTTACGGGTGTTTTAATTATCCGTCACTAGAGGCCAGCAATAGTTGAAGGGATTCATTTCTATTTGTTAAAAAATCAATTATGTCATCATTTTTAAAAAAAATGCCTTGAATGGAAAAGTATTTTGCTGTTGCAATTTTTTTTTTACCAACAATATCTCACTTTAATTTAAAAATTTAATATTGCAGCAAAGGTTGACTTTGATGCTAATCTTTACAGGAAATGAAAGTTACTACTCAAAAAAAAAAAAAAAAAAAAAAAGTGAGACACCTGATTTCTTATCTTGCACAATAACAAGTTGTAATAGTTGGATACCCAATAAAAATAATGATTTGTTTAATCATTTTTTTTTCAAATTACAATATAAAGAAATAACAGAGTAATAATAAACCCAATAGGGCATAATTTTTAAAATTATAATCACAATTATTAGAATAAGTATTAATTCTCAAACTGTGCACCACTTTAATACTCTTCCCTACAGAAGTGAATGCCAACTGTGTAGCATTGCCAACTACTTGATCGATTGGTACCGTAAACTCAACTTTTTCACCTATCCCTGTATAATACGGAGGTTCACAAGGAACTATTTTGACCGAAATTGGAAGTAAGTCACCTTTATCGATTATAATAAACCGTAAACATTTGTTATTCAGATGGACTTGAACATTTTTGCCATTTACGAGGATTCTTCCGGTAGCGAAAATGTCTATCCACTGTCGAGGTTCGTTACGGACACCTATACGTAACCTCTCTGAATGTTGCGAGTCAAGAAACTCAATTACTCCTTCAATAATATTATAATGAGACTGAGATGCTACAGATTGAGTTTTTTGAATAACGAAACAACCTTCTCCGTTAATAACAACAGCTTCCGTAGTAGCAAATGCTAAATCTTGTCTATCAATTTCCCATTCAATTTTATTCCCTGCTAAAGGTTGTTTCAAAGTCGACTTCTTAATCTCGTTGAAACTTGTGTTCAAGGAAGGCGGCAAGTCGTAATAAACTCGATCACGGTTATAATTAACGTAAGTTGAAACGAGAGATTGTGCAGACACGTTATCCATTTTGCTTGACCAAACTGTAAGTCCACTATTTGGGATTATGTTGGTCAACCATTTTAATTGGTGGTAAGATTGGTCTAAGTAAATCGCTCTGATTGGGAAAGTGATTTCTTGTCTGATGTAATTTTGTTGAATTTTCTTTGCCATTCCAATTACATCTGTCCAAGAATACCAACTTGTTTGACCAGTATAAGAAGTTGTCCAACCGATTGATAAAATGCATATTGGGTAATATTGTAGGACTAACGAAAGGAATCTGTCTGCGTCAACTGGTGTTGCTGTAGCATTGAGTGGGCCTGGTAGAATATCAGCATTGATGAATACTGGGAAATTGATTTGAGATTCGAAGGAATTAAGTAGTAAGAGTGATTCTTCTACAACTGAGATATTCTTAAAATCTAGTTTTATTCCTTTTTGTTTATTAGCTTCAATTGTTTTCTTCAGCCATTTTTCTAAAGAGATGTCTGATGTAGTGTTTGGTGGGTGAGCCATAATTGGTATTGAACTATAATTCTCTTGTCCAATCACATGACCAGATGATATATCAGCTTCAAGCATCATAACAGGTCCTGAGAAATTGAAAAGTTTTATTAATGGTATGAATGTTGAAGGAGAAGACAAATAGATCTTAACGCCGCTGGCAACAGGTAATGGACATACGCAGCAAGAACAAATCACACTAGAAAGGCTAAGTCAGGAGAACAGTAAAACAAGCAAAAAGAGAAAAAAGTTCACCAAGAACATGATCCCAGCTCGCACAGTACACCCTAAAGACGTCCCTATTTGGTCCCTAACTCTTAAATTCATCCTTGCAATTTTGGATGAATCTACGGGACATCCCAGAGACTTCTACAAAATTTAAAAAGATCCCACTTTCATCTTTCAGTCAGGCTTAATTAGGAGGTAAATGGGATGGTTTTGGTATGTACTTAAGACAGCTAGTTACAAAAATGCTTCCTTTTTTCTGGATGTCCCTGGGATGATCCAAAAAAATTTTGGTACACCCTAGGGACATACCAAGGACATACATGTGCTAACTGGCATGTTAATGAGCTTATAAAATGCCCCATTCACACTGGATCTCTCTTCATTACAGAGTGTTAATTCAAACTTTCTCTGTTCCTTCTGTTGGTCTACAAGAATTTCCCAAGTTGTTTTAACCTCTTGAAAAAGAAAAAAAGTTCAAAATCAGTAATGTTTAGTACTAATTAATTTAAAAACTACGGTAATCTCATTAACAACATCAACATTTTTGGTGTGTTTTGTTAACTTTACCTTTCTGGTTTGACTTGTTCTTGATGCGTAAGGTGTCACTATTGACGTCAAACCCTATTCTGATTCAATAAAGTTATTCTTATATGGTGAACAGAATTGAAGGAACTTTGTTGGTGAACATAGTTTTGAGAACTCAGTTCACTCTGTGGATGTTGATTGAGACCTTTTGAGTCTGCAGGTCTTTATTTAACTATATGAGAATAAGATGTTGGCGCCATATTGGATTATGTTTTCAAAATGGATCCAAAACATATTCAAAACGTTGTTGAAGAATAAGGGTTTAACGGCAATAGTGACACCTAATATAGTCATATATGCATCAAGAATTATGATGTTGTTAATGAGATTTCTGTAATTTTTAAATTAATTAGTACTAAACATCACTGATTTTGAACTTTTTTTTTCTTTCAAGAGGTTAAAACAACTTTGGGGGAAATTCTTGTAGACCAACAGAAGGAACAGAGAAAGTTTGGATTAACACTCTGAAATGAAGAGAGGTATTCAAAAATGATTGCAAATTGAATTTTTTTCACTGAAAAATTTTTCTACAGTTGAGTCAATTAACTACAGTTGCAAGTATTTTTGAATAGCACTAAATTTTATAATTTTACCATTTAATGCTTCAATTAATTCCTTTTCACTATTTACAGCATGAGCCCAAGACACTTGACTTGCATCTCCATTTAAATTTTCAAAAAAATGTATAGGTTTATGTCCACTTGATTTGTCCATTACATTTTCTGCATTTTCAACAGGTAAATATAGAGCTATAAACAAATGAAAACAAGGATATAAATTGCTTCCGTATTTTTTATATTTCGGCCTTGATTTGCTTAAATTATAATTTTACAAAGTAAACAAAATTCCTCGGGTTAAATTCCTTAACTAAGATGACTACAGTACAATTTGCGCCATCTTTGGTGGTCATTTGTAATTACAAGTGGAATTATCTAGTATCCTTGACGACTAATGCCATGTAACGGTTTGATTATACAACAAGTCAAAGCCATTTCAAAACGAGTAAGAAGCGGGGGTTTAAATAAAACGCGTACCGATCAATACATAAAATAAAATACTACCGGCCATGGTTGATGGAGCGGCACACCTAAGCGGCCCTCTATGTCAAGGCCAACCCTAATGATGTCATCGATTGTTTTTTTTAATTTTAAATGTTTAAATCAAATGGCAATTTTTAATCTATTTTGTTTTTTAAATTAAGGAAAAAATTTCATTCTATTTTAAGAAATTAATAGACAATTGTTTTGATTCGTCACCAGAGGTCACAAGCCGCTTAAAATGGCGCAGCGTGCGGCCAGAATTAGATGAACTCTGTTCAGTCTCAGCATGACCTAGCACACATTTATAACACGCTTGATAAGATAATCAAATTCGATCAGGTAAAGTTCGTTATTTCAACTCTTAAACAAATTGGGAGACGAGAAATGTTAGGGAAAAGTAATGCTGAAAGTGACGTAAGTATTTGGCACATTGAAAATTTTCGGTTGGCCCTCCCTCTGTGAAAGGTCAAAATGAACCTGTCAGGGGCCATTTAAAAGTGACGTCAACCAAACTCGAAAAAACCCGTAAAATAAAAAATAATGAACGATAAAACGTCAGAAAAATTATTTTTTATTGATAAAATATCGAGTTAGGTTTATAATTCATTTAATGTGTCAACTTTATAGAGTGTTAAGCCGTGACGTGTAACTTTGGGCGTGTCGACGACTATTGTATTTTTGTTTTTTTTTTATTTCTTTAGGATATTGGAAAATTGAAGTGGCCAAATAAGAAGCAGGTAAAAATATACGGAGAATTGGAGAAACAACCAATTTATTTAAAAAACATTTTTTATTGTATAATTGATTAGTTATTAAGTTGCTTGGGAACGGTGTTTCCTTCTTTTTTTAAAAAAGAGAAAATATTTACTTTTCACGAACACTGAAAATCGATTTTTTAATTTAAAAATTTAAAAAAATCTAAATCAATTTAATATTTTTTTTCATGTCACCCAATACCAATCATTACATGGAAATTACAGACATTAACAGTATCGCCGTATGTTGCGGTCTATTAATTTATTTGATGGTGGAAATGACCAAATGTGACGTGATGAATTTTGTTAAGGATTTTAACAAAAGTGAAAACAGGAAATAGAAAAAATCACCCCATAAGACAGGAAATACTTGAGGTTTTGTTTTTGTTTGCGTAGAACCAGAAGAAAAAAAATGTTTTAATGATCGTCCATTAATATGAAAAATGCATTAAAACGTGATAAAAACAAAACCACCATTGGGAATATTAATTCATAAAAAGTTTCCTGTTTTCTTTTAATATTCAAAATTAGGCTTAGAATGAACACCTGTTCACCATCTGGTGAGTGAAACGTAATTTTTAAAAAATCTTGTTGAATATTGTGTTAAGCAATCGAATTTTATCACATGGACCTTTGATTATTATTTTTTTTATAAGTAAAAAATGTAATGATCGTTGTAAATGATAAAAGAAGGCTTAAGTAGCAATGGTTATTAAATGTAACTGAATTATAAGTGTTGTTATACGATGGTTAATTAATTTTTTTGTTTTTATTTGCAGTGAAAATGTCATCATTAATGGAACATAAAGGAGCCTTATTGGGAGTTTTCTTTATACTACTTTATTTCATGTGGATGGATGTGGCGCTTTATTACCATATCCAAGGCAGGGAACCACCAAGACCAGCATCTGAAGGTTTAGTCTATCATTCTCGCTCAGGATTGCAGGGATTATTTTCTCCATTTAATGGATTGACCATTAAAATGATGATGATTGACCCTGCCAATCATTATATACACACACCAGCAGCTACTATTTTTAATGAGGTTAATCTAAAGGAATTTTCTTTTCATTAGTTTTGCGCTGGATCGACTAAATTCTCTTGAGGAAATTGTAAAAAAACTGGAAATTCTTGTTTAACTAGATTTTGTAGTGACTAAACATCCCGCTACTTAAGGCAATGGTGGCGCATGTGGCCGATACGAGCCATTGTCGTAGGTAGCATTTATATATGATGCAAAATTTTGTATAACTAGTTATGTAATTAAAAGTTCTCCCGCTGCTTATTACAGTGGTGGCGCACGTTGTCGATACGCTATTGTCTTAGGTCTTAATTTGTATAAGATCAAAGTTTTGTATAACTGGTTATGTAATTACAAGTTCTCCCGCTACTTATTACACGTTGTCGATACGAGTGCCGCTATTTTTTTAGGTAGCGGGGTAACCCTGTACACATTGTCTCAATCTTAATTTGTATATGATGCAAAATTTTGTGTAACTGGTTATGTATTTACAAGTTCTCCCTCTACTTATGACAATGGTGGAGCTATTGTTTTAAGTAGCGAGATAATTTTTATAAAATGCCGAAAACTGTATATCTGGTTATGTAATGGCTACTTATTTTGACTTAGGTATCGGGATGGTTCTCGAAATTATAATTAACGATGTTTTGGCAGAAAGAATCGATCGATCGCAAAACAAGTTCTCAACAAATTGATTTTGCAATTGACCTAATATAATTTTTTCTTTGCAGGTGACGCATTTCAGCAGTGTCTTCTCCTTCATAACGCCAAATATAATCAGCGTGTCACACGTGTTCGTAGCAATCATTGCCGCAAGATTTATAGCATCAGATACATTGCTCATGCGTCAAATCGGTGTCATGTTATTTGAATTTCGCTCCTTTCTTGACTGTTTGGACGGTGTTCTCGCCCGTGTTCGCAATAAACAAGAATCAAACATTTCAGACTTTGGTTCAATGGGATACGTCGTTGATGGTGTTGCTGACACGATGGGTTCAGCCGCCTTGGTAATTGGTTGTTTTTTATATCTACGACGCAATCAACCGTCGCGTCGTTCAATGGGCAAAATGAGTTTGGCCAGTGTTGAAA
This sequence comes from Pachymerium ferrugineum, assembly GCA_034686365.1. Taxonomy (NCBI): domain Eukaryota; kingdom Metazoa; phylum Arthropoda; class Chilopoda; order Geophilomorpha; family Geophilidae; genus Pachymerium; species Pachymerium ferrugineum. Next base: position 10,263 of record JAQGAS010001605.1, read on the forward strand.
GTGCCATCGTTGGATCTGTTGCCAGCAGTCAGAGGAGAATTTTGGCCGTCCTTGCTTGTTTTTCTCTTCAGTTATTTATAAGTGCTTTCTTTTGGGATAGATACATATCTGGTTATCACCAGTTGTTAGAGAATTCTCAAGCTTCTGAGCAGCAAATGGTAAAATTCATTTGATTATTTAACACTTTAATTTTACATTTTTTTGTTTTTTTTTTTTAATTTTAGATTCTACAAAATGAAGTTTTGAAATCTGCTCTTATGTGGATCATCATGTGGTTTTGGCGTATTGCCAATGCACATGCCTTGTTAGAGATGGTTCTTTTTTCCATCTTTATTAATAAGTTATGGGTGAGTAACTAAATTGATTTCGCAGTAAAATGTTTTATTTAATCATACTTTTTTCATAATAGGAATTCCTAGCATTTATTCAATTTATTGGATTTATTTGTTTGTTTGTTCTGATTTCACTAACTGAAGTTCATTTTCACGACGTAAGTAACTAGGCGCATTCATATTTGGTGAGTTTTACAACTTGTGACGTCATACGTGTTGACCGGTTTGTACTACTCATCACCAAAAATGACGTCAAAGTTTGTAAAACTCATTAGAGCAAAGCTAATATTTAGTCTTAATTTTTGAATGTATTAACTGGAATGTGTAAACACTACTCAACCTCTATGACAAGATTGTAGATTGATTTTGTTTGGTCACGAGATCTAAACCAACCAATGAGTTTTGTGGCCTAGTTGGGCAACCAATCGAAATTCTAGGCTGTAAAAATTTGTCTCAGGTGTTCATTTTTTTGACAAGATTGCCAGTCGCCTGATACATTAATTGACTTGAAAATGTTTGGTCACGTGATCTAAACCAACCAATGAGTTTTGTGGCCTGGTCAGGCAAACAATCGAAATTCTATGCTGTAAAAATTTGTCTCAGGGGTTGCCTCTTCATTTAAATGAGAACATAAAACTAATTTTACAATTTTTGATCTTTCAGGTTACAAATTACATAGGGAAATTAGCGATAACTTCCAAAATACTCAGTGCACAACCGACGTGAAATTGGATTTGTGTACACAGTGCCAAGAAAAACGTTGTAAATGTAAAGACACTTAACAAATATGTTAATATATTTGATTTGACATAGGTAAAAATGCTACCTATGTCTGGTAAGTAAAATGAATAATATGCAAATTAATGTTTGATGAAACAATTTTCAATATTAATTGTACCTTAAACTTCTTTTAAATTATCCTTTAAAATTTTTGCAATAACAAAACGGTTGAGTTATATAAGCACAAAATCATTGATTTTTGGATGGTTTACAGAAGGTTTATGGTACTCAGTTCACGAAAAAGGGGGAAAAAATTCCCAATTCAAAATTTGTACTCAACTATGCATAAGTGTGTTGTAATTTGTTATAAGACTGTTAGGAAAGGAAATTTATCTAAAAGTAGAAATGGATATTTATACAATCTTTTTTTGTTATCTTAATACAATAAGTGGTCTAAAGTTGAGTGATGAAAGCAAAACTTCCATATATAGTCAATATCAATACCTAGTCAATCAATATTATTTTGTGACAACATATCACACATGAATAGCTGCCACTTTTTTTGCTTACCAAAGAAATTCCAATTTAATTCCACGTGTAAAAATATGATCAATGGAGTAATTTATAATATAATTTTTTTTTAATTAATGCAATAAGATTTTTTTTGTTATCAAAGACTGCTCAAAAAAAAAGTTTTAAGCCAAAAGATAAAATAGTATTGTGCCTATCTTTTGTTCCATTGAGAAAATTTTTCCTTGAGTGCCTTTGTGTGTAAAAAAAAAAAAAGAAAAGAAAAAAAAAAATGTAAATAATTAAATGAAATTAATGTATTTTCTAAATGGTGAAATTCTTTAACTTAATACTTATTGCATTACATAAACAGCATCAAATTACAACTTAAAGGGAGTGTACACTTTAAAAGAAAAAGTTGAAATTTGGAATGTAAAAACAGGTTTTTATTCATTTATTTAAAAATTTGACATTTTTAATTGAAAAATATTTCTTTTAATAGATAATTTATTGCACTCTTTGACTGTATAAAACAGAAGCGCCATCTGTGGTCCATTTAATTTGGTATTTTTTTATATATAAGAAATATTTAAGAAAAATATTTAACTCCTTAATTTTTTTATTTTCAGAAATGGGGTCAAGCACCACCCAAGGCCACAGACCTGACAAGTCTGGCTAGTCAACTATTGTTTTCAAGCAACTGAGTGAAAACGCGGAAGGTATCACTTTAATCTCTTTTTTTTCTTGAAATGGTGAAATGTGGGGTATTAAAAGAAGCAAAACAACTGACCATTTTACCTTCCTCCCCTCTAGATAATGAACCGATCGGAATAAATTAGTCGCCACAGAACACTCAACGTCACCGAGAAATGGTAAAGCCAATCTACTACTTTTATACATATTGGATTTTTTTTAATTTCCTCGCAACGTGACGTCACGATCATAAAAAAATTTGATGTGGATTTTTTTTGGCTTTTTCTTTTTGTGCATTTTCAGGAGTGTGTAATGATCAACATTGAAAGAGCGGATAATATGGGTGAGTATTTGTCAATATTTTTGTTTTGGAAAATGAGTATTTTGGTGTTAGAAAGGGAATTGAGATAAATCGCGGAAAGGTCACTCAGGTTGAATTTGTTGTTTCCTTTTAGCACACGTGTAAACATTGATATTTTTTTTTGGTGGTGATCAATTTTTAAAGCACAATGGAATGTTTACAATTGAGTGATTGGTTTGTATGTAACTAAATCAAGAGGTTGTAATTGATTTTAAATTGATAATAGAATAAAATCAATAATGAGATAAAAGGTTATTTGTTCACAACAATAAAAGTTCGAGATTTTTTTTTTATATTAGCGCATGCGCAGTTGAGAAGAAACCATTAAAATTAAATTCTCCTGCAAAATAATTGCTTTCTAAAAATAATCACTAAATTGTTATTGATTATTAATAAGAAATAAATATAAGAAAAGGTATCGCACCTTAATTAGTTTGTTCGTACCACTAGGCCCGTAGCCAGGGGAGGGGGGCTGGACCCCCCCTAAAAATGGAAGTTATGACACTTGTGCAAAACCATCTGCCACATTCTAAAAAAACAGGAAAAATATTTTATTAGTATAAAATTTGGTTGATAAGTAAGTTCAACTTTTATCTTTTATTGGTAAATACTAAAAAGGAGTAACAGGACATTTTTAAATTACCATCATTTACACGATTTGACTATTAATTGGGAAACTAATAGTTAATATTTTTTTTGTGCGTGTTTTGTTTGGACGTACGAATTGCAGGTTTTTCGTGTTCATTCAAGTTATAATTTCTTACCTTTAATATTTCGAGTTCTTGTGCACTGATATTTAGTATTTGGTCATGTATTTATCTATTGATCACGACCTCTTGTTGACATTGATAACATTAATGGAGGTAGAATATTTCTTTTTGGTTTTCTAGTAACGAGAATTTTAAAAGGTGAAATATTTTTAGTTGATAAATTTTATGATTCAAGTAATTTCTACAAGTAAATTTGAATGAAATTCCTCAAAAAGTTGTAATTCCAGTAGCTAACTTGTGTGTAATTAAGATAAGGTTGTCACAAAAGAGGCGTTTTCATTTTAATTCAGAATTGGGCTACGCTTAATTGGATTTTTTAATGGGAATGGTAAGCTAACGTGTATCGTGTATAACTATATATAATGTATAATTTATTTGTTTTAAAAAATCATTGATTGTAATGTTTAATGTTGCAGTAATTACAAGATGACGTCTTCCCTAATGGAACACAAAGGATCCATTTTAGGTGCCTTTTTAATTCTCCTCTACTTCACATGGATGGATATAGCCTTATACTACAATATTCAAGACCGCCAACCACTACGCCCTTCTTCATCGACCCAATCAGCAAGTGTTGCTCACAAGGGTTTACAGGGATTATTTTCACCTTTTAAAGGCCTTACTACTAAAATGATGATGATGGATCCTGCTAATCACTACATTCACATTCCAGCTGCAACTATATTTAATGAAGTATTTCACATTTTATAAATTGAAAATTAGAAATTAATTAATTTTATTTGTAGGTGACACAATTCAGTACTAGTTTGCCATTCATTACTCCAAATATGATCAGCATTATGCACGTTTTTGTAGCCATTTTAGCAGCTAAATTTGTTTCGTCACAGACACTTTTAGCTCGACAAATTGGTGTTTTATTATTTGAATTTCGATCATTCCTCGATAGTTTGGATGGTGTTATCGCTCGTGCAAGACGGAAACAAGAGTTGATTATTTCTGATTTTGGTTCTCTCGGTTATATTGTGGATGGTGTTACGGATGCAGCTGGTGTAGTTGCTCTTATGATTGGTTGTCTCGTTTTTTTACGTAAAAGTCAACTGCCGCGAAGGACTATGGGTAAATTGAATTTGTCCAGTGTTGAAAGTGCAATCGTTGGATCTTCGCCGAGTAATTCCAGGAGAATTTTAGTTGTTATTTTGTGTTTTTCTTTTCAAATAATTATAAGTAGTTTTTTTTGGGATCGATATATCTCAGGGTATCATATGTTATTGGAGAATATGAAGGGTGGAGAACAGCAGTTGGTGAATTTATGTTGTTAAATTTAATTGTTTTCAATTTTTTTTTCAATTTTGTTTTTATTTAACAACAGGTGTGGCAAAATGAGCAATTGAAATCGGCTTTAATGTGGATTATAATTTGGTTTTGGAGAATGGCAAATGCGCATGCGTTGTTGGAAATGGTTTTATTTTCTGTCTTTATTAACAGATTATGGGTGAGTTGAATGAACTTTTTGAATGGATTTTTTGTGATTGTGGAATTATTTTAGGAATTTCTCGGCTTTATTCAATACATTGGTTTTATATGTCTGTTCTTACTGATTTCTATAACTGAACTTCATTTTAATGACGTAAGTAGGGTGTAAGATGAGTGTAAAATTTGTATTTTTAATGTTTTTTCCTGTTTAGGTTGCTAATCATGTTAGCATATTTTCATCATCAAATACTTAAGCAAACCTAAAGGTTGTTGTAATTTATGTGATGGAACTATAGTTGTTAATAAATTACAGTTGTGGTTTAATTTGAATGTTTAGAAGATATATCAATATGATATTCAATCGAATTTTTTTCCTGAAAACACATCAGATTCCGTTAAAAAATGGATCTGTAAAAATTTGAAAAAAATCCATATCCTGTGAATTTTTTCAAATTTTTATACAAAATACTTAATCTCTTCCAGCGAGTCGTAGCGCAGACCACCCCAATCGACTAACAAGATACCTTTTTTGTTGACCAAATAAAACGTCGGTTTAGGGGTTCTAGGCATTTGAACCTAACGGTTATACTTTGTTCAAATGTAACTAAATTAACGATAATGTTATGGTTCAAGTCCAAATTATATGAAATGTCAAATGAGGTTTGAAATCCAGCCAGCTAGCTAAAGCCATTTTGATAAGAGAGCGTATTACAATGTAGCACTTGATCTTGTTCGAGGTTGAGAACCAAATCACATGATCAAATGCAACGAATGAGGAGCTGTTTATTTTGAATGAAACTATTTTCAAGCTGCCACTAGAGGACGCATCTCCTGGAGTCTCAGTTCAAATATCAATAAAATTGTCAATTATCAAAGATTTAAAACAAGTGAAATAAAATTATCCTTGGATTTCAATATTTTAGGTTACATTGACTCCCCTTTTTATACACTACATTCAAACTTAATTTGGTTACGCAACAAGTTGATTTCGGCGTGTTCCGAGGATCAAGTTGAGTGCCGATGCTCATCCCCCTAAGTACTAACCGCTCTAAACAATGTTTTACTTTCACAGATAACTTCACACCTGGACACAATTGCGGCCATTTTTGCTTCTCAGAGAACCAATCAAATGGCCAAATATGAAGCACGTGACCCAACGGAGGCTATTAGGCACAGTCAATGTACATATCACCTGTACTTACAAAAGAATTAATCTTGAAATATAAATATTATAAATATTATACCCTAAACGCATTTACCTTTTACTTTATTTGTACACAAGCTTATTTTTCTTTAATAAAAAAACATTTTTCCTATAAATCAAACTTTTCATAGATAAAACATCTTTAGTTTGGTGGAGTTGAATAGAATTGGATGCGTGGGGAAACTGAGTAAGGTAGATTTGAGTAGAATTGGGTGAAATTAAATGGGGAGAGCTGGATGGAATTGATTTGACAAATATATTTCCACACACATAAATAACGTGTAAATGCAATCAGGGTGTAAACACATTTTATAGGTTCATTATTATTGTGTTATGATATTGCAATACCAAACTTCTATGAAAATCCATATCAACTTTAAAGACAACTCGATACACCTCATTTCCATTTGCTAAGAAAAAACCCAATTTCTAAAGTCAAAATAAAATATTCATTTTTTTCCCATTTAAAAAAAAAAAATTTTAATTTAAAGTTTGAGAGGTAAAAACCGCCAGACTATTCCAACAAAAACATCCTCCGGAAGGAGAACTTGTTTCTGCGACCATTTGCTGGGACATTTCTTTGACTTGCGATGAATCTTCTCGCCAGTTGGCCCTTGGGCTATTATGTTGTTGGGCGCCTAATTGATCACAAGATTCTTCTTCATCTTCACTAGGCAGTAAAAACTTGAATTCCCGCATCGTTTCTTCAGCTGAAAATAAATACAATTACTAATCTCTTTTTTTTCATACTTTTAAATGAATTCTAACTTGAACTTGTTAAGTCAAACTCATCTTCTTCCGGTTCTTGTGACATTATTACTTGTGTAGGGCCAAAAAACAAAGGGCTATCTTTACTAAA
>JAQGAS010001606.1:0-17144 GCA_034686365.1 Pachymerium ferrugineum
ATGCACTTTAATTATTTACTTTAAAATAGACTTTGTAACTCCCAATTAAGTTTTGTCTGAAATAAAAATAAAACCCATCACTACCAGGTACATACAAGGTATATATGGCAACAAAACTTGGAGTGAAACAGTTATTCTTTCTAAGAGTACAATGATCCAATTTTGAAACACTAAGATTTTTGTAAATACCAAATTTATATTCATATCATTGATCGTTGATTTGATTGATGCCCACTGCCTATCAACTGCTACCCGTTAAAAAAGAAACACAATACTGACTTCTGCATGAGTTATTAAACTTAAACAAAATAACGATCAGGAAATCAAACACATCATTCTTGTTTCTCGTTATCTCTAGTCAATCGTCTAACACTTAATCCATAGTCATTATATCGTTGAAGGTAATAGCAATTCAGAACAGAGAGGAAAGGAATGTAAAGTGAAGGCTTAACTTTCCCTTTGTTTTCTGGTCGTGCAACACCATTTCTGATTATTTGGTGTAATTTGGTATAGCAACCCAGTGTTTTCGTGTTTTGCCACTAGAAAAATCAATAGTCGTTACACCTTTTATTATAAAATCAATTTGGAACGGTGAGGTTTGTATAGTGAAAGCTTTCCGGTCGTTAAAAAGTTTTAAATAACAGTTATAGCAAACATGTCAGCCTTTCACGTCACGCGTGTGTTTGTTCTGTGAGCATACAACAAACTAATGGTTTTTATAGCAAAGATATTGATAACAGCACTATAATTTTCACGCCCAGAAACTCAATAAGTTCACCTCTCAGTCAAGCTAACCACACAATCCCCTTGTTAGAATAATCAAGCATACATTGCCCTTCTTGTTCTAAAAGATCTTTTAAGTTAGATAATGGTGACAAAATGTTAGGAAAGTCATTCTTCTCTTGGTCCTTCGCATCATTTCGCCCTTTTGTCCGAGCTGCTCAGTGTTTTGGTATTTTGCCACTAGGAAATCGAAATGGCATCCATTCTTCAGAGAAGCAGAGATGGTGGAATAGTATTATAACATTCATTTTAACTCCAGTTATTATCTGCACAACATCTACAACGGTTTATAACTTAATAGCTAATGATCATGGATACTTGGTGGTTGTATCATTCCTGTTTGACTGCATATACACTATTCTAATTCTTCTTCGACTTTTTCGATGCAAGCGGAAACTAATAATGGCATTAAGACAATTATTTCCTTTAAACAATCACCACATATCTACTGATTACAGACAATTTTTCATCCTGTTGATAATAATATTATCCCGACTTAGTTTTAACCTTTCCCAACATGTTGACAGCACGCTTTCAATACCAGAACTGGCGTATCTACAGCGAGAATTTTTGGAGAATACTATCCAACTTTTAAGCGAGTCCGTATTAATATTTTGTTGTTTTAATATCAAAAATCAATTCCAGCAAGTTTCCCGTGTTCTAAAATCCACTAGAGATTTTTCCAGTCAAATATTTAAGAATTGTAGTGAAAAATACAACTTATTGTGTAAAGTGACGGAGAAGTTAAACGAAGTTTATGGTCCATTGATATTTACATCTATTTGCTTGTGGTCCATGAAGGTTTGTTCTCTCTCTTACCAACTGTTTAAGTTCGATTCAAACAAGTCAAGATTCAGCTTAGTGGTAATGGTGTCGTTTACTATTTACAACTGTAGCAAGATATTGGTTTTAACAGCAAGCTGCAGCTCTATGTCAGATGTGGTAAGTATAAAAATTTAATAATTTATGAAAACATGTAAATCGGTGTAATCTCTCATCCTTACACATGTAAGACTGACATCGCAGCTTTGGTACCAATTGAATCACTTAAAGGTTTCCTATCAAAATCCAAAAGGAAACAACAAGAAATGGCGTAACAAAGGGGTTATTGCTCTCCTCCCGCCACCATATCTCATTCCAGGTACCCAAAAATATTTGGTGTGAGGTTTTTAGCAACCAGGCCTTGGGCCCAAATTACCGTACGCTTCTGATAACACGATGACAAATACACCTTACTGAAAACCAACTGGGATGAAAGTGTGACATGAAACAGTTATTTTGACACTGTTCCACGTGATGGCCTCCGGTCATTGTGCCTTTAGTGTGTGGAGAAAGTTATTCAATATCTTTCTACTTTGTTGTGGAAAAAGATTTTTTTCGGGAGTCTTCGGTTTCCATTCCCACCTTATTAAAGATTTTCTTTTTCCTATCATTTTAATTTTTTCCTCCTGACTACTCTTGAAGGGGATTCAGTTGATATAATGTGTAATATGTTGGCTACATGTTTTCCCCTGTGTTGGTTATTCATTTAACCACTTTCAATTTATGTAACTCTAGTAAAAGCCTCTAGTAATGAAAACTAATTAATAATAAAAATATTTAATTTTTGTAAAGGCTAAAAAAACCAAAGGACATTTAACTGCTTTTCTTGCAAAGAGGAAAATCTCACCAATTGACGTAAGCCCAACTACACCTTGAATCTTAAATTTGTTAATCATTCAAATTTAAATAGGATTATCTAATGATAAACACCCATGAGAATGCGCAGTTTACAGCAAATGGTTTCTTCTCGATTGGAAAATCTTTAATTCTCACGGTAGTTCATTTTGAACCTAAAGCGCAATTTAAATAATAACTGTCATGTTGTTTTTTTTTTTTTTTTAGATAATTGGAGGAATAATTACTTATTTTGTTGTGTTAGAACAGTTCGAAGTAATGATTCCACTAAAAAAACACCCTGAAAATGAATCTGTAATGGCAAAAAACACTAATACCTAAAATTTTCGATTTCTGTAAACTTTAATATCTAGGAATGTATAACGCTTTACATACTGTATTAATATATCCTTTAAAAATAATTTTATGCACTTTAATTATTTACTTAAATAAGACTTTGTAACTGAAATAAAGTTTGTCTGAAATAAAAATACAACCCTTCACTACCAGTACCCTTAAATTATTTAAACCTCTAACCATTCCTTGCGCTTGTAAGGCCAATTGGTCAATTCCGACATAACTCGAACGCCCAATTAAGATGCCCGAAGTTGACTATCCAGGTGTTTGAAAACGAGTCACAACTATTTCAATGTCTAATGCAAAACAAATCAAATTAGATGCTAAGCACAACGCCTAACCCAAACATTTTTGAAGGCATTTATGTACCCATCATTTAAAAGGTGCAGATAGGTACCCAATTGGAATAGGTATATATCAATAAAGTAGATTATGTCTAAAAAGTGCAATAGCCAGTTAAAATAGGAAAGCTAGATATCTTAAATTAGTATAGTGCAGTAGTCATTTACATCAAGATAAGTACTTGTACCCATTGTCTACTTCTCATTGTAGAAGGGTTCAACTCATTGTGACAATAGAAAATAGGTGCAAACGTCAACTATTCATTTTTTCTAGACTGCAGTTCGAGTACAACAGCTTCATGTGGCTTCAATTAGGTTCATTTTGAAATGAGGTTTGACGCACAATGTCCATTTTATGCAATGTCTCCTAGGTATGGTGGATACAAGACCACAGATTCGACAGTAATAAACTTGAATGAAGAGAATGGAAATTGGATTCCAATTCCAATTTATATTGACATCCGATTTATTGTTGATTTGATTGATGTCTGTTGTCTACCAACTATCCATTAAAAAACACAATACTGACTTCTACTAGAGTTATAATACTTCAGCACGCAACAACTACCAGGAAAGCAACCAAGCTCTATCTCTCGTTTATCCGTAGACAATCATCAAATCTGTAATCAATAGTCATTATACATTGATTATACAGAGTAAAATCAATTTGGTACAGTGACAAGAGGTTTATATAGTCGTTAAAACGTTATAAATAACAGTTATAGTAAATATGTCAGTATTTCAAGTCATGTTTGTGTGTGTTCTGTGTCAGCAAACAACAAATTAGTGGTTGTTATAGCAAAGATATTGATAACACAACTATAACTTTCACACCAGACGCTCAGTAAGGTCACCTCTCCGTCAAAATAATCACATAATCCATTTGTGAAAATCATCCAGCTTACATTGCCCTTCTTATTCAAAAAATTCTTTTAAATACCGATGACAAAAATGTTAAGAAAGCAATACTTTACTTGGACTTTCGCATCATTTCGCCCTTTTGTTCGAGCTGGTCAGTGTTTCGGTCTTTTACCATTAGGAAATGAAAATGGCATCCATTCTGCAGAGAAGCGGAGATGGTGGAATAGTATTATCACATTCATTCTAACTACAATTTTTATCTGCATAGCATCTACAACGATTTATAACTTAATAGTCATTAATTTCAGTTACTTGGTGATTGTACCATTCCTGGTTGACAGCATATACACTATTCTAATTCTTATTAGACTTTTTCAGTGTAAGTGGAAACTAAAAAAAACATTAGGACAACTATTCCCTTTACACAATTGCCACACATCTAATGACTACAGACAATTTTTCATCCTCGTGATAATGATATTATTTCGACTTAGTTTTTCCATTTACAAATACGTCGACAACATGCCTTTAATACAACTACTGGGGTTTGTACTGCGAGACTATTATGAGACAACATCGCAACTTTTAAGCGAGTCCATATTAATATTTTGTTGCCTCACTATCAAAAATCAGTTCAAGCAAGTTTCCCGCGTTCTAAAATCCACTAGTTGTTATTCCAGTCAAACATTTAAAAATTGTAGTGAGAAATACAACTTATTGTGTAAAGTGACGGATAACCTAAACGAAATTTATGGTCCATTGATATTTACATCTATTTGCTTGTGGTCCATGAGAGTGTGTTTTCTCTCTTACCACTTCTTTAAAAATGATTCGGGAATCTTAAACATCATAATGTTATGGTTCATTGTTTACTTTGGTGGAAAGATATTGATCTTAACAGCAAGCTGCAGCTCTATGTCAGATGTGGTAAGTAAACAAATATCATAATTCTTGAAAACATGTAAATCATGAATACTTGATATAATCCTTGTAAAGGCTAAAAAAACCAAAGGACATTTAACAGCTTTTCTTGCAGAGAAGAAAAACCCGTCCAATCGCGTAAGCCCAACTTCACCTTTAACCTTACAATTTTTAATCATTCAAATGTAAATAGGAATGTCTCATGATAAACACCCATGACAATGCGCAATTCACAGCCAATGGCTTCTTCTCGATAGGAAAATCGTTAATTCTCACGGTAGTTCATTTTAAACCAAAAGCACAATTTAAATAATAACTGTCACATTTTTTTTAGATAATTGGAGTAATCATTACTTACTTTGTTGTGTTAGAACAATTCCAAGTATATGTTCCAGGCAAAAAACAACCAGAAATCGAAACTCTGGTGGCAAAAAACACTACTACCTGAAACTTTAATATCTAAGAATCTATAACGCCTTACTTACTATATTAATATATCCTTTAAAAACAATTTTATGCAATTTAATTTTTACTTTAAAATAGACTTTGTAACTCCCAATTAAGTTTTGTCTGAAATAAAAATAAAACCCACACTATCAGAACCGTTAAATTACTTAAACCTCAAACTATTCCTTAAGTTTTAAGGCCAATTGCTCAATTCCGACAAAACTCGAACACCCAATTAACCTGCCCTAAGTTGATTTTCTGACCACCAGGTGTTTGAAAACAAGCCACGACTATTTCTATGTCTAATTTAAAACTAATCAAATTAGATGCAAAGTTCAAGGACTAATCCAAACATTAAGGGGACATTTTTGTACCCATCATTTAAAAGGTGCAGATAAGCACCCAATTGGAATACATTATTAAGGTAGGTAAATTAAATAACGTCTGAAATGTGCAAACACCAGTTAAAATACGAAAGCTAGATCTCTTAATTAGTATAGTGCTGTAGTCATTTACATCAAGGTAAGTAGTTGTACCCATTTTCTTTTTCTCATTGCAGAAAGATTCAACTCATTGTGACAATACAGTACTAAATAGGTGCAGACGTCACTTTTTCTAGACTGCTGTTCGTGTACAACGCTTTGTGTGGATTACGGTGGCCCAAAAGGTTCATTTGACATTTTCAACTTTGAAATGAAGTTTGACGCACAAGGACGCTCATGCCCATCCTATGCAATGCCTCCTAGGTATGGTGATACAAGATCAATTCGACAGTAACAAACAGTCCAATTCCAATTTATATTCACATCCGATTTATTGTTGATTTCATTGATGTCTGTTGTCTGCGAATTATCCATTAGAAAACCATAATACATTAGCATACCACAACAACAACAACAACCAGGAGAGCAAACTAGCTCTCGTCTCTCGTTTATCGGTAGACAGTCATCAAATCTGTAATCAATAGCCATTATACGCTTGCTTATAAAATCAATTTGGAACAGTGAGAAGAGGTTTGTATAGTGAAAGCTTTCCGGTCGTTAAAAAGTTATAAATAACAGTTATAGTAAATATGTCAGCATTTCACGTCATGTACGTGTGTGTTCTGTGTCAGCAAACAACAAACAAGTGGTTTTTATAGCAAAGATGTTGATAACAGCACTATATTTTCACTCCAGAAGCTCAATAAGTTCACCTCTTAGTACGAAATCCACGTGTAAAAATAATCAACCATACATTGCCCTTCATGTTCTAAAAATTCCTTTAGAAATAGGTGACAAAATGTTAGGAAAGGCATTCTTCTCTTGGACCTTCGCATCATTTCGCCCTTTTGTGCGAGCAGCCCAGTGTTTTGGTGTTTTGCCACTAGGAAATCAAAATGGCATCCATTCTCTAGAGAAGCGGAGATGGTGGAATAGTATTATCACATTCATTCTAACTCTAGTTATTATCTGCACAACATCTACAACGGTTTATAACTTAATAGCTGTTGATTTAGTTTACTTGGGGGCTGCAACATACATGTATGACGGCATATACACTATTCTAATTCTTCTTCGACTTTTTCAATGTAAGTGGAAACTATTAGTAACATTAAGACAACTATTTCCTTTACACAATTACCAAACATCTAATGACTACAGACAATTTTTGATCCTCTTCATAATAATAATATTCCGACTTAGCATTTTAATTTTCAAATTCGTCGTCAGCACGCCTTCAATAAAACAACTGGGGTTTCTAGTGCAAGACTATTATGAGACAACTATCCAACTTCTAAGCGAGTCCATATTAATATTTTGTTGCCTTACTATCAAAAATCAATTCCAGCAAGTTTCCCGTGTTCTAGAATCTGCTAGTGATTTTTCGAGTCAAATACTTAAGGATTGTTGTGATAAATACAACTCATTTTGTAAAGTAACGGATAACTTAAATGAAATTTATGGTCCATTGATATTTACGTCTATTTGCTTGTGGTCTATGAGGGTTTGTTCTCTCTCTTATCTTCTGTTCAAGTACGATTCAAACAATTCAAGTGGTCAGTTCGTGATATTTTTGACGTTCCCTATTTACTACGGTGGCAAGATATTGGTTTTAGTAGTAAGCTGCAGCTCTATGTCAGATGTGGTAAGTATAGAAATATCATACTTGTAAGTTATGCAATTCAAGTAAAATCCAATTAACAATGAAAATATTTAATTTATGTAAAGGCTGCAAAAGCCAAAAGACATTTAACAGCTTTTCTTGCAAAGAAGAAAAACTCTACAATGCATGTAAGCCTCACTTCACTATCAATCTAAAATTTTTTAATCATTCAAATTTAAATAGGATTATCTAATGATAAACACCCATGAAAATGCGCAGTTCACAGCTAATGGTTTCTTCTCGATTGGAAAATCCTTAATTCTGACGGTAATTCATTTCTAACTAAAAGCACAATTTGAATAATAACTGTCATGTTTTTTAGATAATTGGAGGAATCATTACTTACTTCGTTGTCTTAGAACAATTCCAAGTAAATATTCCATTCAAAAAAAAACTCGTTAATGAATCTCTAATGGCAAGAAACACTACTACGTAAAATTTCTGTAAACTTTAATATCTATAAATCTATATCGCGTTATTTATTTTAAAAAAAATTTATACAACTTTGAAAATAATCATTTTTACGTATTTCATGCAATCTAAAATAGAATTTTGTAACTCTCAATTACGTATCGTCAATAAAGTAAAACGTACACTGTAATAATCCTTAAATTATTTAGGTCTGTAACTACTCCTAATACTCTTGTACATAGAGTTTTGCATCTTTCAATGGGCGTCAAAAACCGATTATATATTGACAAGATAGAATGTAATGTTAAATATAATGCGGTAAAATGTTCGTTTAGCAGTTAAATTTATTTACCCCCGAAAACACAATCTTTTTGAGTTCAAAAGTGGTGGTACGGGCTAGATGCACTTTTAAATGTTTGACGTTAAGGACATTATTTTAAATTTTGACACTTCACTTAATTGTCGCTGCATGTGTATAAAACATTTTTCCCGAATTTAAACTACACAAAAAAAAAAGGACAAGTCAATAGAGACGATACGCGCTTGCGCAGTGATACATTACGCCATTCTGGTGGCAAATTATTGCAACAAATCCATTATATCAATGACAACATAGACATAAAACTAAAAATTAAGTAAACACATCTCCCTAGTCTTCTGTACTGAATGGTCTCTTCTTAAAAAAATCAATTCTCAACATCGATTAGTAAACACCCATTAATAAAAAAGCAATTACATTTTTAACCATTACCGATGTCAAACATTGTTATTAAACTTAATAGTTTTTATTGAAAAAAATAAATTGAATAAAATAAATTTCTATTTCATGTTTAGTTCTGCCTTTTCAACTGACTCGTACTCGCTGCGTATAACTCTAATAAGCTTAGTCTCTTGCGGAATTAGGTTCTATTCTGCAAAAATGCTCATCTTTTCTCTACATTCAGTTTCTTGGTCTTATCAAGCATTCATCCCATTTCTCCGATTCGGAAAACTTTTCGGGTATTTATCACTTGGAAAAAACATTGACGGTTTCCTTCACCAGAAATCTGTATCAATTGTGTAACAAATAGTTCACCTCTCAATCATGCGAAGCAAATAAGCCACGTGTTTTCCTTTTGGACTGCTGCAATCTAAAGTCTGAGAATCGTCAAGCATACATTGCCCTTCTTGTTGTACAAATTCTTTTTTAATGGTGACAAAAATGTTGAGCAAGCCATTCTTTTCTTGGTCCTTCGCATCATTTCGCCCTTTTGTTCGAGCAGCCCAAAGTGTTGGTGTTTTGCCACTAGGAAATCAAAATGGCATCCATTCTCCAGAGAAGCGGAGATGGTGGAATAGTATTGTCACATTCATTCTAATTGCGGTTATAACTTGCACAACAATTGCAGCGATTGACGACTTAATAGCTATGAATTTTGGATACTTAGCGGTTGTATCATACCTATCGGACAACATGTACACTATTCTAATTCTTATTAGACTTTTTCAATGTAAGCGGAAACTAATAATAACATTTAGACAACTATTTCCTTTACGCAATTTCTACACATCTAATGACTGCAAACAATTTTTCATCCTCTTGATAATAATAACATACCGAATGGTTTCTTTAATTTTCCAACCTGTTGTCAACATGCATCCAATACAACAGTTCTGGTTAGTACTGAGAGAATTTTTCGAGACAGCAATCCATCTTTTAAGCGAGTCCACATTAATATTTTGCTGTCTCGCTATCAAAAATCAATTCCAGCAAGTTTCTCATGTTCTAAAAACTACTAGAGATTTCTCCAGTCGAATCTTTAAGAATTGTTGTGAGAAAAACAACTTATTGTGTAAAGTGACGGATAAGTTAAACGAAGTTTATGGTCCATTGATATTTACATCTATTTGCTTGTGGTCCATGAGGGTGTGTTTTGTCTCTTACCACTTCTTTAAAAATGATTCGAGGCTCTTAAACATCCTAATGATATGGTTCATTGTTTACTTTGGTGGAAAAATATTGATCTTAACAGCAAGCTGCAGCTCTATGTCAGATGTGGTAAGTAAACAAATATCATAATTCTTGAAAACATGTAAATCAAGAATACTCCTTGTAAAGTCTAAAAAAACCAAAGGACATTTAACTGCTTTTCTTGCAAAGAAGAAAAACCCGTCCAATCGCGTAAGCCCAACTTCACTTTTAACCTTACAATTTTTAATCATTCAAATGTAAATAGGAATGTCTCATGATAAACACCCATGACAATGCGCAATTCACAGCCAATGGCTTCTTCTCGATAGGAAAATCGTTAATTCTCACGGTAGTTCATTTTAAACCAAAAGCAAAATTTAAATAATAACTGTCACGTTTTTTTTTTTTTTTTTTTAGATAATTGGAGTAATCATCACTTACTTTGTTGTGTTAGAACAATTCCAAGTATATGTTCCAGTCAAAAACCAACCTGGAAATGAAACTCTGGTGGCAAAAAACACTACTACCTGAAATTTTCGTTATCTGTAAACTTTAATATCTAGGAATCTATAACGCCTTACTTACTATATTAATATATCCTTTAAAATCAATTTTAAGCAGTTTAATTATTTACTTTAAAATAGACTTTATAACTCCCAATTAAGTTTTGTCTGAAATAAAAATAAAATTCCCACTATCAGAACCCTTAAATTACTTAAACCTCAAACTATTCCTTAAGTTTTAAGGCCAATTGCTCAATTCCGACATAACTCGAACTGCCCAATTAACCTGCCCTAAGTTGATTATCTGACCACCAGATGTTTGAAAACAAGCCACGACTATTTCTATGTCTAATGTAAAACTAATCAAATTAGATGCAAAGCACAACGCCTAATACAAACATTAAGGGGGCATTTTTGTACCCATCATTAAAAGGTGCAGATAAGCACCCAATTGGAACACATTAATAAGGTAAATTAAATAACGTCTGAAATGTGCAACAACCAGTTAAAATAGGAAAGCCAGATCTCTTAATTACGATAGTGCAGTAGTCCTTTACATCAAGGTAAGTAGTTGTACCCATTGTCCTTTTACCATTGCAGAATGGTTCAACTCATTGTGACAATACCAAATAGGTGCAAACGTCACTTTTTCTAGACTGCTGTTCGTAATAGAAAGAGGCTCATGCCCATCCTATGCAATGCCTCCTAGGTATGGTGATACAAGATCAATTCGACAGTAATAAACTTGAGTGAAGAGAATTGGAATTGGATTCCAATTCCAATTTATATTTACATCCGATTTATTGTTGATTTGATTGATGTCTGTTGTCTGCGAATTATCCATTAAAAAACCATAATACTGACTTCTACAAAAGTTATTATACATTAGCATACAACAACAACAACAACCAGGAGAGCAAACTAGCTCTCGTCTCTCGTTTATCGGTAGACAGTCATCTAATCTGTAATCAATAGTCATTATAAGTTTGATTGTAAAATCAATTTGGAACAGTGAGAAGAGGTTTGTATAGTGAAAGGTTTCCGGTCGTTAAAAAGTTATAAATAACAGTTATAGTAAATATGCCAGCATTTCACGTCATGTATGTGTGTGTTCTGTGTCAGCATACAACAAACAAGTGGTTTTTATAGCAAAGATAACAGCACTATAATTTTCACGCCCAGAAGCTCACTAAGTTCAACTCTTAGTCAAGCTAACCACTTGAGAGAATCATCAAGCATACGTTGCCTTTCTTGATCTAAAAATTCTTTTAGATGATGGTGACAAAAATGTTAAGAAAGCCATTCTTTTCTTGGTCCTTCGCATCATTTCGCCCTTTTGTGCGAGCAGCCCAGTGTTTTGGTGTTTTGCCACTAGGAAATCAAAATGGCATCCATTCTCCAGAGAAGCGGAGATGGTGGAATAGCATTATCACATTCATTCTAACTCTAGCTATTATCTGCACAACATCTACAATGGTTTATAACTTAATGGCTGTTGATTTTCTTTACTTGGGGGCTGCAACATTCATGTACGACAGCACATACACTATTCTAATTCTTCTTCGACTTTTTCAATGTAAGTGGAAACTAATAGAAACATTAAGACAACTATTTCCTTTACACAATTACCACACATCTAATGACTACAAACAATTTTTCATCCTCTTGATAATAATAATATTCCGACTTAGCATTTTAATTTGCAAATTCGTCGTCAGCACGCCTTCAATACTAGACCTAGGATTAATGCTGCGAGACTATTATGAGACAACTACGCAACTTTTAAGCGAGTCCATATTAATATTTTGTTGTCTTACTATCAAAAATCAATTCCAGCAAGTTTCCCGTGTTCTAGAATCTGCTAGTGATTTTTCCAGTCAAATACTTAAGGATTGTTGTGAGAAATACAACTCATTGTGTAAAGTAACGGATAACTTAAATGAAGTTTATGGCCCATTGATATTTACATCTATTTGCTCGTGGTCTATGAGGATCTGTTCTCTCTCTTATCATCTGTTCAAGTACGATTCAAACAATTCAAGTGGTCAGTTCGTGATATTGTTGACCTTCCCTATTTACATCGGTGGCAAGATATTGGTTTTAGTAGTAAGCTGCAGCTCTATGTCAGATGTGGTAAGTATAGAAATGTCATACTTTTAGGTCATGCAATTCAAGAAAAATCCAATTAACAATGAAAATATTTAATTTATGTAAAGGCTGCAAAAGCCAAAAGACATTTAACAGCTTTTCTTGCAAAGAAGAAAAACTCTACAATGCATGTAAGCCTCACTTCACTATCAATCTAAAATTTTTTAATCATTCAAATATAAATAGGATTATCTAATGATAAACACCCATGAGAATGCGCAGTTCACAGCAAATGGTTTCTTCTCGATTGGAAAATCCTTAATTCTGACGGTAATTCATTTTTAACCAAAATCACATTTGAAACAACAACTGTCATGTTTTTTTCTTAGATAATTGGAGGAATCATTACTTACTTTGTTGTCTTAGAACAATTCCAAGTAAACGTTCCAGTCAAAAAACAACTCGTTAATGAATCTCTAATGGCAAGAAACACTACTGCATAAAATTTCTAGTTTCTCTAAACTTTAATATCTAGTAATTTATATCGCCTTAATTTAACAAAGATTTTTCTCACTATAATCTTTAAAAAATAATAATAATCAACTTTATGTACATTAATTACTTTAAAATAATTTACGTAAGTCTATATTAACTTTTTCCGAAATAAAAATAATATTGTAAGAATCTTTAAATTATTTAGGTCTCTAAGTATTCCTTATACTTTTAAGGCCAATTGGTCAACTCCGACATAACAACAACTCAAACGCCCAATTTAACTGCCCTTAGTTGACTACCTGACCGCCAGGTGTTTGAAAACAAGTCACAAGGAAAGAAAGAAAGAAAGAAAGAAAGGAAGTGACCTACTCCCATCACTCCCAAGTAACCTCCTTTTCATTTTGCTACTCAATTCCTCGCAATATGGGCACCGATTGGTTACACTTCCTTCTCTTATCACACATCTTAATAACAAGTAATCAGCGAAAAGAGAATTTTGTAACTGTCAATTCCGTTTCATCTATAAAAAAAAACGTACACCGTCATAATCCTTAAATTATTTAGGTCTGTAACTATTCCATATACTTTTGTACATAGAGTTTTGCTTTTTTCAATTGGTGTGAAAATCAGGTTATAAATTGATTAAAAATATATGGAAAAATAGAATGTAATGTAAAATAAAGTGCAATGTGGTAAAATGTTCGTACCCTCGAAACACTCTCTTATCGTATTGAGTACAAAATGTATTTTGTGCACTTTTAATTGTTTGACTGTAGGGACATTATTTTAAAGTTTAACACTTCATTTAATTGCCTCTGCATTTGTAAATTAACATTTTTTCCGAATTTATATTACACAAAAATACAAGGACAAATCAGTAGGGACGATACCCGCAGTGATACATTACGCCATACTGGAGGCAAATTATTGCAACGAGTCCACTATTTCCATTACAACATCGTCATAAAACTAAAAATTGTGGTAAGGTCCCTCCCTAGTTTTCTGCAATGAGTGGTTTCTTCTTAAAAGAATCAATACTCAACTAGACAACATCCAGATGGATGTAATTGCTTTTTTATTAACAATAAAATAGCAATTACATTCAAAACCATTAACAATATTAAACTTTATTGCTTTTATTAGAAAAAAATAAGCAACTCTCTCATGATAGATCAACATTCATTCTCTGTTTTTGGTTGATCGTCTGTCTTTCTAATTTCACTTGTCCGCACTATTCTTCTTCTACTTCTTCAACATTCATTCTGCAATGAAGCCCTACTACAATTTGTATTCGGCTTCTTGATCTTTTCAAGCTTTCATCCCATTTCTCCACACCGGACAACTTGTTGGGTATTTTAGCGCTTAAAAAAAACAATGGCGGTTTCCTTCACCGTTCAATGGAAATAACACACACAAGTTCATCTCCCAATCATGCTAAGCACATAAGCCACCTGTAATACCTTTTGACTTGAAATCTGCTGCAATATAAGGTCTGAGAATCATCAAGCATACATTGCTTTCCTTGTTCTAAGAATTTTTTTTAGATAATTGTGACAAAAATGTTAAGAAAGCCATTTTTTTCTTGGTCCTTCGCATCATTTCGCCCTTTTGTGCGAGCAGCCCAGTGTTTTGGTATTTTGCCACTAGGAAATGAAAATGGCATCCATTCTCCAGAGAAGCGGAGATGGTGGAATAGTATTGTCACATTCATTCTAATTCCAGTTATAATTTGCACAACATCAACAACGATTTATAACTTAATAGCTGTTGATTTTGGATACCTGGTGGTTGTAGAATTCCTGTTTGAGAGCATATACACTATTCTAATTCTACTTAGACTTTTTCAATGCAAGTGGAAACTAATAATAACATTAAGGCAATTATTTCCTTTACACAATTACCACACATCTAATGACTATAAACAATTTTTCATACTCTTGATAATAATAATACTCAGAATTGTTTCTTTAATTTTCACACCTGTCGTCAGCATGCATCCGATACAGCAGTTCTGGTTTATACTGCGAGAATATTTCGAGACAACCACGCATGTTTTAAGCGAGTCCATATTAATATTTTGTTGCCTCGCTATCAAAAATCAATTCCAGCAAGTTTCCCGTGTTCTAAAATCTACTAGTCATTTTTCCAGTCAAATATTTAAGAAATGTAGTGAGAAAAACAACTTATTGTGTAAAGTGACGGAGAAGTTAAACGAAGTTTATGGTCCATTGATATTTACATCTATTTGCATGTGGTCCATGAGGGTTTGTTCTCTCTCTTACCACCTGTTTAAGTTCGATTCAAACAAGTCAAGAGGCAGCTTAGTGATGATGGTGTCGCTGATTATTTACATCAGTGGCAAGATATTGATCTTAACAGCAAGCTGCA
Source organism: Pachymerium ferrugineum (assembly GCA_034686365.1). Lineage (NCBI taxonomy): Eukaryota > Metazoa > Arthropoda > Chilopoda > Geophilomorpha > Geophilidae > Pachymerium > Pachymerium ferrugineum. The sequence goes on from JAQGAS010001606.1 coordinate 15,348, forward strand.
GCTCTATGTCAGATGTGGTAAGTACGATAATATCATCAAATTGAGGTTATATTTGCAGTTTTTTCAGATTCCTTTACACTTTAAAAGTCCAATAGATTTTATACAGTTTCTACTGATTTTAGTTGGGCATTATTTTACTGCTTTTTTAGGTTGATTTTTTTCTTAGAAGTTTGACTCGTTCCTGTTACACATGACCCTAGATGTTGCTGGTGGCATTAAGCTTTGTTCTTCTTCTTTTTTTGAAACCAACACACAACAGGAAATATTCCTGCAGTTTCTTATTGGGTTACTATCACTTAATATTTTTCCCTATTATAACTTTCCAATTGGAAGTTAAAGTGGGATATCTTGATTTTTAGCTGCGTGGTGATTGAGTAGTCAGGTTGTAGTGGCCCTGGGTTGATTTCTAACTCGGGCATGAAAAATTCACAATTAGAGGTTCCCTTCATAACCCAACACACTCCTAACGATGTGAGAAGAACGTTTCTTGGTATATTTCTACTTTGTGCTGGTAGGGGTTTTCTTTTGGGGTCTATGGTTTACTTTGCCACCTCTTTAACAGATTTTGTCATTCTAATTTCTTACTTCTGACTACCCTTGAAGGCGATGCTGTTTAGAGGAGCGTAAATTAAACATACCTTTAGAATGAATAATCATGTTGGCTACATTTTTTTTCTGCGATGGTTATGTATTTAACTACTTCTATAAGTTACAGCACACAGTAAAAGCCTCTAGAAATGTTACTCTCTATGAAAACCAATTAATAATTAAAATATTTAATTTATGTTAAGGCTACAAAAACCAAAAGACATTTAACAGCTTTTCTTGCAAAGAAGAAAAACTCTACAATGCATGTAAGCCCCACGTCACCATCAATCTTAAATTTTTTAACCATTCAAATTTAAATAGGATTATCTCATGATAAACACCCATGAGAATGCGCAGTTAACAGCAAATGGCTTCTTCTCGATTGGAAAATCATGAATTCTCACGGTAGTTCACTTTTAAGTAAAACCACAATTTAAATAATAACTGTCTCTTTTTTTTTTTTAGATAATTGGAGGAATCATTACTTACTTTGTTGTCTTAGAACAATTCCAAGTGAATATTCCAGCCAAAACACATCTCGTTAATGAATCTTTAATGGCAAGAAACACTACTACCTAAAATTTTTAGTTTCTGTACACTTTAATAAATCTATATCGCGTTAATTATTATAAAAAAATTATATAACCTTTAAAAATAATCAATTTTATGCACTTTATGTAATCTAAAATAGAAATTTGTAACTCTCAATTACGTTTCGTCAATAAAGTGAAACGTACACTGTTAAATTTCACAAAAAAGCAAGGACAAGTCAATAGAGACGATATGCGCTTGCGCAGTGATACATTACGCCATTCTGGTGGCAAATTATTGCAACAAGTCCACTATCTCCATAACAACATCGTCATAAAACTAAAATTTGACGTAAGGCCCCTCCCTAGTTTTAAGCACTGAGTGGTTTCTTCTTAAAAAATCAATGCTCAACTAAAAAACATCCAAATGGACATAGTTGCTTTTTTATTGTTAATAAAAATGAGCTTGCACAGTGATTCTGGTGGCAAATAATTGCAACAAGTCCATTATCTCCATTAAAACATCGTCATAAAACTAAAAATTGAGGAAAGGTCCCTCCCTAGTTTCCTGCACTGACAAGTGAGTGGTTTCTTCTTAAAAGAATCAATTCTCAACATCCATTAGTAAACACCCATTAATAAAAAATCAATTACATCTTTAACCATTAGCAATGTTAAA